>JAJOOR010001490.1:0-53838 GCA_036250505.1 Solanum acaule | reverse complement strand
TGGCCAACACTCCGCTCCATACAACAAGGCCGGTCTAACTACCACTCTGTAAAACTTACCTTTAAGTTTCGGTGGAATTTTCTTATCACACAATACTCCAGAGGCAAGCCTCCATTTCATCCAAGCAACCCCAATGCGATGTGTGATATCATCGTCGATGTCACCACTCCCTTGGATTACAGCCCCAAGATACTTAAAACTTTCCTTCTTAGGAATGATTTGTGCGGCAAGTCTCACTTCCACATCTGTCTCATCCACCACATCACTGAATTTGCACCCCAAATATACAAGGTATTTCATTTTCTTCAACTTCATCTTAGTTTTTGTTTTGATTATAGAAATCATCGAATCTGTCCGGATTTTCTCCCTCGAATTTGGTCAAAGTACCCAAAACTAGTTGACTAGAGTGGGTATGGATCCCACACCCACATCGTGTCGACACGGGTGCGGCACCCAAAGTGAAGAGTCCGAGTAACTTAGGTTATGAGGAGGATATTGTGTGTGATTCAAACTTACGATGTAATTTACTTGATGTAAATGTTAATTCTGGGAATAGATAATACACCACCTGGTAAAAAGTTTTCTTATCTTGGCTTATATGAAAAAGAAAGGTCACATAAAACAAGAGCGCTTATGTATTTATTGAAGATATCGCCTAAATACAGATGGTGCACGCGTGTGTGTTAGTTTAGGATCTTGGGACACCTGAAATATAGCCAAGTCCATGCTAGAGTATTACTGCTTGTGTTTAATTTGCTAGTTCCTTCATTGGTTGGTGAAATAATAGATCAGCGCTCGTATCATAGATATGATCCTTCAAAATTGATCTTTTGAGATAAAGTTACCAAGTTCAAAAATTATTTTTTTTATCTTTTGAGATGTAGTGTAACATCTCTGTGGTTTCTTGTAACCAGAGACTGGCTGCTGGAGAGTGGTTCACTGCTCGAGTTTCCTCCTGTGGATTGTTTCACATTGCTTATCCTAGTGCTCCAGAGCCATTAAAGAATGAACTGAGAACCATATATAGCCAACTTTGCCAAGATGATATGCCTATGGTGAGGAGAGCTGCTGCTACAAATCTTGGAAAGTTTGCTGCGACAATTGAACAACCCCATCTGAAGACTGACATCATGTCAATGTTTGAGACCCTGACACAGGATGGTATGGTATTTTCATTATGTACTCTTTGTATTTTATCTTTTCTTTGGAATGTCGAAATTTGCTTTCTGAAAGTGGTCTCTTTTTGGAGCAAAAATCTTTCTTGACCTTGGAGTCCTTGAACTCCTGTTAATTCTGTTTGGCTCTTTATGGTTCTCTTTAGTCTTTAGGTTAACATAGTGTTTGGGGATAACTAGTATGGATTTTGAGAATTATTTTGGAATTTGCATTTCCAAGTTGGCTCTGCTTTGATGTTAGGATTGGTTCTAGCACTTGGGCTACTCAATATGCTGTCTGAGTAAATAACAGTTCAGAATTATTTTACTTCATCATTTCTGTTGACTCTAGTAGCACAGCTCATAATAGTGTCTAGGTATGAGAGAAGTATTGGAAAGAATGGTAAAAGTTAGTGTTGATACACCCATCTTTATTCAACAGTTAAATGAACATGCAAAAAGGTCAAAGTCATTTGAAATACAGCACACGTTTGGTGCTCTTTATCTTACTAAAATATACCTTCTCTCAAAAAATTCTCTGATTGAGGTTCTTTATTTGTGTGCATGTTCTGGTACATCTTCAAGGGTCCTTTCTTGTTCATTAGATTTGAGTGCATACACTCATCTGAGATAGAGGAACAATTATCATAGTCTAATTACTTGGACTGTTTCATTTTGTCTTAATATATCAGTTCATGAGTGTGGGTGATACACTAAAACTTGATAAATGTTGAAGCTATCCATTATCAAATCATGTCTACCCTCCCCTTTTCATAGGAAAATTTAGCCTGATCAATTTCTATTTGTCAAGGACTAGCCTGATATGTGCGTTATTTAAGAATTGTTCGCTTTCTGTTGACCATACCAATATTCCATTAGTGGCTAATATTTGATGTCTTTGTTGAGCTCTATTTGGTTTACTTAATTTATATCAGTCTGACTAAGGAGGAATTGGTTCTATTCAGATCAAGATTCTGTCCGTTTATTGGCTGTTGAGGATTGTGCTGCTTTGGGGAAGCTGCTGGAGCCTAAAGACTGTGTAGCACAAATTCTTCCCGTCATAGTTAATTTTGCGCAGGTTGGCCACCAGCTTTACATTGAAATTTTATTTGCATGCAAATGCAGTTTATGAAGATTTCTGCCATGTGGTCTTTCTGGATATCTTATAGTAATATTGGTGCTGTATTTCGTTTGTCACGTGTGACTGTAGCTTTGCTCAGTCCTGACACTTTAAGCTTGACGAGGTATTAGGCGATTGTCTGGGAGTTCTTTTGCTGTTTCACATTTCCCCAACACCCCAACTATAGCTGGAGTGAAGCTTAAATTGTTAGCATGAGCTTAAAGTATATTCATAATGATGCATAGGCTGAAAAAATCCTAATAAATCCTTTTTTATCCATTATGAGTTGTGCAGAACTAAGTTTTTGCTCTGTCATGGAAAGTAGTTCGAAAGGATGCAAACTGTTTCAGGCCTTGAAGTTGTAGAAGAGGATTTAAGTGCTGAACTAAGTTTTTCCTTTTTGCCGTTCTTTACCCTGACATAATCGCTGGGGTGGGGGGTGGGGTTAGTTATTGTTTTGTCAGTGAATTCCAACAAATGACATTGATGATATAACCCCTATGCTGATCTTTTCTTTTTTCCTTTCTGGAATTTGATTCTTTTGCTTATTTGTATGATCAACTAATGTGATATTTTCATGCAACCAAACAGTGCTGCTTTGTCAGTTTATAGTGTCATACTGACGGTAGTTACTGATGTTAATTACCTGTTTATCCATTTGAACAGGATAAGTCTTGGCGTGTTCGTTACATGGTTGCAAATCAACTTTATGAACTTTGTGAGGCAGTTGGACCGGAGGGTACCAGGTAGATATTTGTGATACTGTGCATTTCTCACGTTCTGTAATCTGTGTTACGGTTTACACCTTTGATAACTCAACCTTGCCAGTCAAATGAAGTGTGTCTTTTTTCGTTCCTGAATCTTCTGTTCTTTCTTTTTCATGCTCGGAACTGAACATGATGTGGATATGAATATCTCACAAATTTTGCTCACCACAAGGATTTCTTTTTCTTTTTCTATTTTTGGTTTTCTAGCAAGTTCTCTCCCTTATGACTAACTTATGACCATCATAAAATTCATCAGGACGGATTTGGTCCCTGCCTATGTTCGGCTACTTCGTGATAATGAGGCTGAAGTGCGTATAGCTGCTGCTGGCAAGGTGACTAAGTTCTGCCGTATTTTGAGCCCTGAGATAGCTATCCAGCATATCCTTCCTTGTGTAAAGGTAGAAACTTTATGAAGTTCCTTCTCTATTTATCTGTCCCGTATTCCTATCTTTTGGTTTCTACGGATAATGTCTCCTTGTGTGATTCCTTTTCCTTGTACATATAAGTATCAATCATCGAATTATCCTTAATGATTTTTGTAACTTTAACTAAAGCACATTCTTTTTTCATAGGAACTATCATCAGATTCATCCCAGCATGTTCGTTCTGCTTTGGCTTCAGTTATCATGGGAATGGCGCCTATTTTAGGAAAGGTATAAATACCCTCGTCAGTGCACCAAAATATTGAGTTTGCTCTCTAATTATGGTATATATTAGTACAGTAAAGTTCAGGTTCTGTCCATGTTGCTTCTTATTGTTGTCCTATTATAACATGCTCATTCCCTTGTGCTTCTGTCTGCTTAGTCCTTCTTTAACTTTTCTTACCTTTTCTCGAGTCCAAAGTTGGAAACATATTTTAGCAGTATGTTATCGATTACTGTAAGCACATGATTAGCAGCTTATCCTGAAGAAATTTTTCCTCGGTCTTACAGCCAGTATGGCGTTTATGTTTTTTTGACTTTGATGATAATCATTTACAATATCGTTCTCAATATAGTTTTTGAACCCAAAATAATACCTTTTCCTGGAATACGCTCGACTTTCTTTGCGGCTTTGTCCAATGTTTAGTCAATTATGTCTCTAACAGGAGTTTAATGTTACTGTACTTGTTATTATAGGATGCAACTATCGAGCAGCTTCTCCCAATTTTCCTCTCTCTTCTGAAGGATGAGTTTCCTGATGTTCGTTTGAATATTATCAGTAAGCTTGATCAAGTGAACCAGGTTAGCTATAATTCATTATTATAACTCTGTACTTGAAGTTACTTTGCCTTATTTGAGGCTTGGTGGCTTCTGAATCTACGTACCTATATCACGCTTTTCATGTTCTCCTATTTCAAACTAAATCAATGTATTGCAGGTAATTGGAATTGATTTGCTCTCCCAATCACTGCTGCCAGCAATTGTTGAACTTGCAGAGGATAGACACTGGAGGGTTCGGCTTGCTATAATTGAGTATATACCTCTATTGGCAAGTCAGCTGGGGGTTGGTTTTTTTGATGACAAGCTTGGTGCTCTGTGCATGCAATGGCTAAAAGATAAGGTTTGTACGAAGCTTTCTGTTACTTGTTATGTCTGCTGATGCTTTAGAAAGAAAGAACTGTGAATATTCTAGTTTATGTCTGGATAAAGTGATTGTAACCAAATGCCTGTTCCATGGACTGTGGTATAAAAGCATAAAAAATCACTATGGTCTGTGTTTTCTGGGAAGCAGCATTTGTTTTGGAAGAAAGAAAGTCAGCATGTCAGTAGGAATTGGTCACATGATAGGCATATCCTGACAATGAGAGACACATTAATGTCGTAAAGTTTTAAGGAGCAATATTACATGACATTTTTAAAAAAAAGTTGCTATTGAGACTGCCTCTTTAAGTGGCACTTCTGGAAAGAGTTCTGATGTGATGTCCATGTTAGACCTTTTCATACATGGATGGAAAGCCATTATTGGACAGAATGCTACATGATATGAATTATGAAATACCATTTCTTGATGTCCTGATGGAGGATGGGATTTTGCTCAGTCATAATACAGGGAACTTGCTTACTCAGGAAGGATCTATATTTTAGGTCACTGGCTTACACTGATGGAATAGTTCTGCTATCCTGATTCTTTGGTCTCAATTCAACCTTTTGAGATCATATCTTATGCTGCTTCTTGTATTGGCCACTTAGTATCTTGAATATTACTTGTGCATCCTTCCTGACTTCTTTCAGGAGATACCCAAAATGAAACAAATTGCATGGCGTTGTGCAACTCTTTGTAATGTTCTTGTATTTCTCTTTTATGTCTTCCTTATTATCACTTGTCGACTTGCAGGTTTACTCTATTAGAGATGCAGCAGCAAACAATGTTAAGCGCCTTGCTGAGGAATTCGGTCCAACATGGGCAATGGAGCATATAATTCCACAGGTTTTGCTATTGCCTTTAATAAGCTGGTTGATAGTTGATGCTGCGATAATTTAGCAGTTTCTTCTTCAAGCAAAAAAAATTTAATGCTATTGTTCTCTATTTCATACATTGTTTATCACTGATCATGAAGAAATCATTTCTTGGTCTGTTCTTTGATGAGTCGTGATATGTGGAATATCTTTTCCAGAATCAGTACATTGCTGTACAATGTTCCAGAATCAATATTTTTTAGTGGACATTATCTGACTTCAGTTTCAACTATTAGACCCTTTCACATTTCTTTTGGTTGGGGGTGGGAGGTCTTAGGTTTTCCTCTTTAAATAACTTGACTGATTCATATTTCAGGTGTTGGATATGATCAATGACCCACATTATCTTTACCGGATGACCATCCTTCATGCAATTTCTCTTCTTGCCCCTGTCATGGGCTCAGAAATTACTTGCTCCAAACTTCTGCCAGTTATAATTGCTGCATCAAAAGACAGGTTAATGTTCAGTATATTTATGATCTACCATTTTGTTGGGTAATTGTTACACTTACAGGTCTAACTTATATGTTCCAGGGTACCGAATATCAAGTTCAATGTGGCTAAGGTGTTGCAGTCTGTTATTCCAATAGTTGAACAATCTGTAAGTGTCAATTTACATCTCCCTGGTTTAAAGGCTGACATGCGTGTATTTGTGTATTTCATGCATTTCCTTTATTTTTGTAAATTAGACCGTCTAATGAGCAACTCCACCTACACTAATTAGCCTATTTGAACTCCGTATAACTAGTCCCAAGTCCCGACAAAGTAGGAGAGTTATGCTAGGTTGAAGGTAAGTATAAAAATAGGCAAATTATGATGATTGTTTGTATTAATGAATGCATTTGGTCGCACTCCGCTTGGCACGAGTTACATCAGCATCCAAGTATAACAATAAATGAACAAAATGGACCCGTCCGAATAGAGCAGAATGGAAAATAAGGATTTATAGCCTATCCAATCATTTTGGGATGATGTATAGTTGATTGATAGACTGTCTACTGAGCCTTAGTAATAATGTAATGACTAATATATTCATGAAAGTTGAAAGTGAAGATTTGGCTTGAAATGCTTGATAGGGGACTTTTTTTTATCACCTCACGAATTCTGCGAGATGAGTTTTTATTGCTGGAAGTGTGTAAAGAACAGAAATTTGAGTGATGACTTGCCAGTCAAATAGTTTCACCATTTTCTTTTCTGTCAAATTCTAATCTGGTATGATAATCTTGGTAGTGTACGTTTAATAGTCAATTAACTTCTAAACAGTGGAAATTTTTATTTTAAGGGGGTGGGGGTGGGTTTGCAGGAGTAAGGAAATAGAGGAAATCAAAGATTTAAAAAATGAAAGAAAAAGAGGAAAGAGTTTGGATTTCTAATTTATGAGTCTGCCAATATTAACCATGAGTCTTTATGTACAGGTTGTGGAGAACACAATTCGACCATGTTTGGTTGAACTTAGCGAGGACCCAGATGTTGATGTTAGGTTTTTCGCCAACCAAGCCCTACAAGCAACCAAGTGATGATGTTGTCTAGGTTAAAGGAAATTGAATAGTTCAAATGTAGTTTTCTCCTTGTCTATTGTCAAGTGTGAACGAAGATGTACAAGAGCTTTTGTCGTCTTTAGATATCAAATATCATTCTTGTCAAGCATATTTGGACATCGTCTAAGAAAAGTTACTTCAAGGTATGACCAGCATTTTTCTTTCAACCCACCATAAAAGTAAATACAATAGAACTTCAGCACAGGTTTTATGTTGTGTTGGTGGTTTCTCAAGGAAATTGCTCATGAATTAGAACTAGTAGTATTGTGGAATCTGGAGAAAGAGTGACTTACATATTGATTAGAGTTGCCGAGGACAGATTTCTCTGGGAAAATGAGAAGGCCAACGGGGAAAACTTAAAAAGTAGAATGAGAGGTAAGTGTTGATACATATGTTTTCCCCGTCTTGTACACAAAATTGACTGAAGACATTAGCACCTCAATTATTCTACTCACCTTACACGCATCTCAATTATTTGACTAGATACCTTCAACAGTCCACCAGCATAAGTACTGAGTAATTTTGTCACTAAGGTGACAACCATTAGGAAGAATCCCTCCCACCCCTTTTTTTTTTTTATCTCGGCTAGGATTTGAATCTATGATTTCCGCTCTTTGGTGCTTACAAATTGTCTTGAGGTCGCCACAAAGTACATTACCAACGTATACCTCCCAGCCAAAAAAAATGGAAGATAACATTACATCTGATTTCGTCTAGTGGGGCAATAGTATTATTAATGCGGTTGATTAAATTGGAGAAATGGGATTACGTGTTTTACATGAGCAATCTGCTTTTAAATGGTACAATTAGTGGGATAACTTAATAGACTGCTCAAAACATTTGGTTGAAGTGTTCAAATTTTGTACTACAAATACTCACGATTTCATTACCATTCCATCAAATAGAAGAAAAAAATCAAGCTTAAAATTGGATATGCACACTATGACCATAGCTACATCAGAAAGCAGAATAAATATATACAGCCTCTTCCCAAACATGTAGAATAGGAAGATTAACAGTGTGCGATCACTGCAGAAATGACGTTATACTGTGTTCTCTATCAAAAAAATGGAAGACTGGGAACCTTTCTCTGGCCGTTCACAATTTGATCTAATCCACCCAATCTTCTGGTTAACGTTGTCATACACGAACAACTGGCCACGTAGTGAAATATCTGCAAGGGGTGACAGAAGTAACGGAATAGTTTACTTTAGAAGAATCAAATGATAGCTATAGTTAAAACTCAAACCAGAGCACATGAATTTCCTATGTTCAAAGCTTATGGACTTTTGTCATCAGATTCATTGGTTGTGCAATTACCAGGAGGCTAACAAGTTAATAGAAAAAAGCCTTCATCATAACTTTTTAATGGCTCAAATCCATAATAGTCCATTAAAACACTACTGATCATATTCAGAAAGGATTATATATATATGTCAAATCTAGAAAAGCTCCAAGTCCTACTGACTAACGAATTGCTCGTGAACATCTATTCAGCTAAAATAAGTCTATAATGACCTTCTGTCAATTTAGGAAACAATACCTCCAAGTATTATAGCAGAACCATCGTGAACGTTGCTTCCATCAAGTATACCTAAGCACACATTACCCTTTTCCTGCAGTATAATAGTTCTCCATTGTTGGGTGAGAGAGGAAGCAAAAGAGGAGGGGGAAGGGGACGGCAAAGTACCAATGACCAAGAAAAGTAAGAGGTTACTCACACTTATAGTCAAAAACCCTTCTGCCGGAATCCAAAGCTTAGTGGACACGATACGCCACTTGCTTCCGAATTGAAGGTTCAGAGGTTTGAAGAATTGTCTAACCTCTTCAATGGATCTGCATGCAAATAACAAAATAGAATAATTATACAAGTAATGAGTCAACAGAAAAAGAGAAACGGGAATGAAGAAAAGGGAATTCTTCTTTTTCAATCAACATTTTAGAGAACAAAGCAGATCAAGCATACTGAAGCTGGCTTGTAAATGTAACTCTGGCTTCAAGCAGAAATCATTTCCATTTAGATTTGGCATCAAAAGTTACATCACAAAGTGAAGCAAAAGGTTTTGTGCTGATTTGAGGATCTCTTAATTGATATTATTTCCTGTATCACTGTGCTAACCCTAGAAGAAATTTTTCTTGAAAACACTAACAGCTAGCATAAACAAACCAGAGGAAACACTGAAAAGTACTATAAAACTTCTGAATTTAACTGTCAACTCCGCCAATCAGTCATTAATTAACAGGTATTATTGTTCTACCTTACTGGAAATTTAGCTCGCCAGCAAATGGGTAATGTCGTATCTGATGCATCCTTGATAAGATCTTCACTGGAAATCTCTTCAAGCTGCAATCATCGTGAAAAAAAGTGCAAATAGTTGGTGAATAATCATCAAAGAAATTTGTGATCTTCTGAAGGAATGGATTTCTCAGCCTGACTTACCATGGAAATCAAAGTTTTGTATGCTTGATCTGTAAAATATGTATAAGTACTGCCACTGTCAAACACTACAGTACCTTGTCCATAGCTTGTGCTGCCTAATCGAAGTTCTTTGCCTCCATAGTTCATTTTCATCAATTGTGCTTGATAAAGATTACTGAACATAAAGGATGAGGGTTAATAAGGACCTGAGAATATACCCTTAGTCAGGACACATACAGGGGCGAAAGTAATCAGAACCTACAGAAACTGAAAAGAAGATAACTCAGACAAGTAAAATGATACAAGCATGATATGGAAATATTTCTGTCATTCTTTTGTTTAGCTTTTTGTAGTTTGGACATTTGTCAGCATCTCTTCTTAAGTAGCACCAGAGGATGACGAAAATTCCATATACAGAGAAAGCAGTTTGCAACCTTAAAGCTTATGTGAAGAAGAACCAGATATATAAATTGGCGATCTTATTATAACCTAAAGCAAGCAAGAAATAGAACAAATAAGGCATCTCAAATACCAAAAAGAGAGAACCAGACCTTAATTATAAGCAAAGCTAAAGGAGGAGTAAATATACTAGTACTGAAAAGGAATAGGACAGCCACCAAAATACTTTACTCACGGAAAAGGGTTATTCAGCATAGGGACCCATGGCATCCGCCACTGTGGGACAAAGTCATTGCCTAAGAACAAGTAGCCCCCATTTGTATCAGTGCGAAGACAATGTCCAATAACATTGTTGATTAACCCATGACTCGCTAGCTGAGAAGGCAAACTGATTGGAGCTCTGCTAAGTCCAAGGATCCCATCAGTGCTTGCTAAAGTGTTGAGAAGTGTGCCTTGCTGATCATATGCACAGCTGACAAACACAAACCAAAACTTACAACTTTATAAAGAAGTAGTATGGCCACAAAATAAAGGGTCTGAATTAACGTTTACCCGAAAACAACACTTGGCTTGGTTCCTGTCCCATTTGCAAGCACCAATTGAAGTTCATCCTTTGCAAGAACCCCAACAGAAGAGCTGCGGTCAGCGTATTCTATCTCATAATCACATTGATGGCAGTTATCACAATACTTGGATTTCAGATTCTCTTGAACCTCAACACAATATGGGTTTTTGGGAGGTATCATATTGACATTTCTGGGCTTGTACAATGGGTGGGCTCCCTGAGAAAGCTTGTAACTGTGAGAAATATATGGGAAAAATATTATTGAATTGTGTATCTAAATAGTTACATTGAAACCCTATTTATAGACACTACATTGGAATCCTTTTCCAACTAGGATTCCTATTCCTATTCCTATTCATGTTCCTATTCTAAGTAGGAAATACTTATTTATATTCTAACAGTAACGTTAGAAACTAATATAGGATCACAAGTTTGAAAATAAAGAGCAGACTTTCCAACTATGCTTGGGCAACTCAAGTGGTGGAGAAAGTGTGATTGGAGAGGCCCACTACCTCGTCCACCACTACCTAGGTGCAATATTAAGGTGTATAAGGCATGTCACACTCATCAACCCCTTTCAAAGGGCCACAAGTAAGACATGGACATATGATTTCTGACAAGAGCACTTCACCGCAATGAGAGGACTAGACCCCAGAAAAAGGAGGGGCGAGCATAAGATGGGGGCTCCAAGTTCAAAACCAATAACAGAACAACACACTTTTATCACATCATCATCCTTCATAATGAGCTTTGTTTCTGAACCAATAAAGACGACATCAACAAGAAGTATAAAAATACGAAAACATTAGACCATTTCTCACTTGAATTAGAATATCTTAAAACTTTGACCAAAACTCATCTGGTTATTTGGGAAAAGGACGTGTGGTCTTTAGAGCAATAACAATCTGCAGTGTGTCTGACTAATGCCATGGTATATGGAACTACATGTCATTATTAACTAAAAGCATCTTTGTCAATCTTGTTTTCCCCATCTCCCTATCAAATAGTAGTATCATTGCTTGCACCTTCTGGTTATGCTAGTGATAATAAGAGGAACTAGAAGAAGCAACTAGTAACAACACAAGCAAGGTCTAGGCATCACCTTGGCACAACTAGTGCATGGAGCATCACATTGGATCCACATCAAGTCACTTCCCGTATCAATATCAAGAAAATAAGGCCTAGGAGGATTCCCAACAAGCATACATGTGTAGTACAACCTATACAGGAAATGATGTTAAAATCAACTTTGTACTACAGTTGAACAATTCATGACCCAATTACGGCTTATAGCAACAAAATCACTTAGAGTGCACTGCAAATTTCAAAGATGAAGAGTACGGGGAATTATTAATAAATCGGTTATTCAATTAGAGAGACCTGGCATCCTGAGTTTAACCTTTGAGATGAAAATTCTATAAGCACTTTGGAGAGTCAAGTTATCATTCCTGTTCTCCTTGGCAGGCAACAGTTGAGCAAGTTAAAAAAGGTTTAGACTTTAGACTGAGAAGAAAATGTCACTATAGGCTGATAAGGAAAATGTGAAAACCTCTCTCATGAGTTGTGACTCAAGCAATATATAATCTATGAATTTGAAAGACTAACTCATATGATCACTTTGTCAACTAATGAGATTCATATCATCATGTTCTACAAGTCCTAGTCGACTACAATAATTTGACTTGATCATTATACAGATGCCATGAGACAGCAGCTTTTCCTTTTTCGCAATGTGCCCTGATATAATTCTGCCAGTAAAGGGTTATTAACTCTTTATCTTGTTCACATGTAGAGTGTTGACAACCAGCTAAAAACAGTCAAATTGTGTGACAAGACTCTAAATATGTAAAGGACCTTAATGCAATGGAATGAATATGGAGAATTCACATAACAGGCACCGATTAGTTAATGACTTCAGAAATAATCATGAAATCAAATATACAAAAGGAAATTCAGTTGGAAACTTACCCTTCTGAATGAATATTACCCCTAACAGGAAAATTAACAGAAGAGTCCAACTTAGTTGCAGCAGAAAGAGACTTGGCAATCTTTTCTTGATCCATAAAGATATCCGGTTTGAAATCCACAAACCTCCCAAGTTTGAATTCAACATCCGTCCTTGAATTCCAGGCACCACCACGCTTAGGATACAAAGGAAGAATAAACGAACTGTTGGAACTCTTATGATCGTGTTCCACATCACGTAATTCGAAAAGGGTCTCTTGGGTAAGTGAAGACCAGAAAGATAAGGCAATCAGAGAGATACCCAGAAGTCCAAAAACGATTTTTGGGCGGAAAAAGAACGATCTTTCTAAAGAAGCACGAAGAACGCCTGTATTTAAATCTTGGTTATGCGGTTGGCTTTGTTGTGGTGGTTCTTCTTCTTGTTGTTGCTGATGAGTGGGTGAATCGGAGAGTGTAAATGCTGTTATGGTTTTGCCATAAGAAGGGTTGTCAGGAGGTGGTAGTGTGATTATCACTACCCCTTGTATTGGAGGAGGGTTTTTTGTCTCCTCCATTACTGTACTGCTCTGAAGATGAAGAAAAGTGTCCTTTTTTCTACCTGCTCCAGTCTGCTGCTTGCTCTATATGGAACACCAAGTCAATGAAACTGAACAGAATAATGGATTATGACTGACGACTGGTGAAACAGTTAATTGGAAGATACCAAGCACTTTCTGGGAATATGACTTTTTCTTTTCTTTAATGGGAATAAGACTTCATTGCTCTTTGGATTGGATTAAAAATTGGTCAATTTTTTTATTTATGGAATTGTTTGATAAATATAAGAATAATAATTTAAAATAAGTCACAAATCATAAGTAGGTCTTTTCTATTTTTTATTTTCTGACTTAAAATCATTTAAGTTTGACTTTTGATTTTTTA
The DNA here is from genome assembly GCA_036250505.1 of Solanum acaule. Lineage (NCBI taxonomy): Eukaryota > Viridiplantae > Streptophyta > Magnoliopsida > Solanales > Solanaceae > Solanum > Solanum acaule. The sequence goes on along the minus strand of JAJOOR010001490.1, from coordinate 40,552 downwards.
TTTAAAATTATTTCTTTTAAGTCAATCCAAACGGGCTCTAGATATTATTATTATTGATATTGTCGGGATTTTTAGATATTATTATTTTGTAAAAATATTACTATAATTATGTTTTCGACATTTATGAAGCCTCAAAGAATTTAAATGGACCCACCTATGAAAATGACATTTATGAATTTGAAGTCATGAGTAATGATTTCGATTACCACAATAAAGTGAATATCAATAATCGATTACATGTTTAGAGGTCACCGTTTAAAAGAAATTGTAAATATCATAGGAGAAAACAATGTTAATGATAAAATATTTTTGAAACCAATTACTCGTAAATAAGTATTTATCGCATGTAGAACTCTTCACCCAATTACTCTTATTGAAAAATTATTTATCGCATGAGAAACATAACCAAAACTTTTGAATGCAATAAGAAAATGTCAGGATGAGCTTCAACTAGATTTAAGTTTTAACAAAAAACAATAGAATCATATTTTACTAAATTATCTTAGATATATTTATAATTTTAAAGAATTATTAATTTATAATACTAATTGGACCACATATTTATATAAAGGCATATTATCTTATCGAAATCAGTGATTACTTTCATTGGCCCAAATCAGGATTGGAGAAAACTACTCTTATTATCTTAAAGTGTTTATTAATTTACCAAATATTAATTTAGAGAAGTTCTATTGTATCTTCCGTCCAAAATAAGGGGAATCTTAACAAAAATCACATTTATTAAAAACTCAATAAATATAATAAGTGGTTTATTAATTATCTTATTTATTAAATGTCTCATGAAAGTTGAGCGTTATTAAGAATATAGAATATAATAGTATAGTGGAAAAATAAAACTAATTTTTGTTTTAGACATTTATCATGGGATTTTTTTTTCTTAAGATAATACTTATTTTGGGATGAAGTGAGTACATATTTTTATATAGTTTAGCCAAATATTATCCCTTATGGCTTACCTAGACAATTTTGATTCATTAAATATATATTTTGAATATTTTATTTTTTTAAAATTTATTAAAATGCAGCAACTTTGATTTAACTAGTAGAAATGAACTTAAAAGCTAATGACAATTATTAAAAAAAACATAGCAATAATTGATTGAAAAAATCATTAACTTTCGGACTGATCATAGATTGATTTACTTGGCCGGTTTATTTTTTTGATTGATAATCGACTCAGCTCAAACAATTTTTTCAGCTAAAAAGTGGAAAAATAAAAATTGACCGAGCCAAGTGAATTCTTCAATTAGTTTATTTGAAAATTATGATCATAAAGTGGATCGAGCTCTACCTGTTTTAAAAAAAACAATTAAATTTTTAAATAAAATTGATTGAGCCTAATTGGTTACACTAATTGCCAATACATATTTTTTTAAATCACTCTATCGTGATAAATTTATCGATTTTGATTTTGATGCAAGTATTCGATGCATTTAAAAAAATGAGAAACTTTCACATATAGCCAGTTGCCACTCAAAAATAGCCCAATTACGCTCCATAACTATAGTTTGTTAATTATGATTTGTAGCTATGTGTTATAGGGAGGAGAGTGGCGAACGAGATTGGAAGAGGGAGGAGAGAGGCGAGCGAGAGAGGGCAGTGAGTGGGAGAGAGGTGAATTGTATATGTATATCGGTTAGATAATTGTATATTATACATATGTATTTGTATATATGACAAACGAGATTGGGAGAGGGAGGAGAGAGACGAGCGAAAGAGGGCAGAGAGTGGGAGAGAAGTGAATTTTATATGTATATCAGTTAGATAATTGTATATTATACATATGTATTTGTATATATGGCAAGCGAGATTGGGAGAGGGAGGAGAGAGGCGAGCAAGAGAGGACAATAATTTGTATAATTCGCAGGTACGTTTGTATAATTCACGTGTTTTTGTATAATTGAGTAATTATAAAGTCTGGAATTGTATAAATATGATAAAACTCGAAATAACGAATTGATACAAACATAAACATATGAACTTTAAACAGTTATACAAATTATATTACACGTTTATACGAACTTTAAAAATTTATACACAAAAAGATTGAATGTATATGGTGACAAAACTGAAAAATCAAAGGAAATCATCGTCATATACAAATATAAACCATCGTATACAAATACAAATCAAACGAGGAACTGTTAGTTGTGAATTATACAAACGTGGCGAATTATACAAACGTGACTAATTATACAACTCGAAGTCAGCCCATGTAATTAATAGTAAATGTTAATCGTGAGTAGTAATTATAACAAACTATAGCTATGATGAATTATTAAATAGTATAAGTTTGCTTAACCAAGTAATTTTCCCTTAAAAGAAACATATTTATCATGTATCAATCCATAATTTCCTTCATTTAACTAAAATCATTTTCTGGTAATTCCTCATCTTTTAATTCTGTAATTATTCAATGTTTTAATTCCCAAAATTTTTTACTTATGTACCAAACAAAGTCCGGAAAAAGACCCGATGAAAAATCTGGGTGACCCGGAGCTGTTTCTCCATCGAACTCCCGTCTCTCTTTCATCATATGCTGCAACAAAATTAATTCCGAAGGAACCACAAAGCTCGAGATCTGTGATCTATCAAAACCAGTAGAACTATCGTTTCGCAACAATTTCTTCGCATTGAGTAGAGAAATAGACAGATTGAAGTTTTTGTTAGAGCAAAAGCTGAATTTGTGGCGGATCAGCAATGGATTCCCCGCGAGGAGGACCGGAGAGAGACAAGGCGAACTCAACTTCTTCGTCTACTCCCCTCGCTGCCGTCGCCAGCTTCTGGAAAGGTATATCTCCGGCTGCAATTATCAAGTCATAATCTTACTCTCTTTTTTCTGCGAATTGCATATCTGTTGTCGGTTTTTGTTGCTGATTATCATCAAAAGTAAAATCAGGAAATTCATCACTTCAATATGTCTCAAATGTAAATGTGAGTTCACCTTTCATTTCTAGGAGTATAAGTTTGGTTTATTTTCATTTTGCAATCAGATTTTTAGGTTCCGAATACTCATTTTCCACTGCAATATGCAGATTGAGTTATTAACACCTGCAATCTAGCAGTGTGGATATTAGTTACTTTACGATTTTTTCACTATAGCATTTGAAAAGTCAATATGAAAACCATGTGAGGAACTTCATTTATGATCACAGAGTAGTAAGTTAATAAGATGACCAATAACATGCTCCATTTAACAGTTTGAGATTATTATTCTCTTTGCTATATTTCACTCTAGCATTTGAAAGAGCTAATATGAGAACCATTGAGTGTTTGAGAGGTCTTTGATTAATGATTACAACCAGGACTGTTAGTTTCTGTATACTTAATTTATATAAAGTAGCATATGGTTTGAGATACAAACCAAAGAAGACCACAAAACTTGACTAATTTCGTAATTTACTGTTATGTAACAGAAATACGCGAGCCTGAAATATGTATTGTACTTCCGTTGCCAATATGATCAATAACTTTTCAGCAGACTACTTGAATAAGCGGTTTACGACTAGAAATTGGTAACAAGATGTAGTTGTATATTGTACTTCCGTTGCCAATATGATCAATAACTTTTCAGCAGACTACTTGAATAAGCGAATGTAATCCGTGACCAGAAATTGGTAACAAGATGTAGTTGTAGGCATTTTTCTTTTGGAATAGCATGTCTGAGCAAATTCTTATATAATGAAAACTCTCCCAATCTTCTCAGACACTTAGTATCAGCGAACTAGTTGGCTCCTTTTCAGATGTAGAAGCTATTGAATACAAGGGACTGCATGGCTGTGTTCACTGTCTTTTGCTGGTTGGCTTTGCTAATATGTGTTCTTAAGTCCTGTTGAACTGATTGGTCATGAGGAACACCTGTCTGTGATAGAATCCCTCACCGGTTTATTACTATTCAATTGACTAATTATCTAGATAATTTCCATTGGACAAGATGAAGTAAAACTGTGGGTATATGGAGAACACAACTCAATCTGCTTTACGTGCTTCATTGTGAATTTATTTTTGACACGTTTTTCATGAATTCTTATTGAGTTAGTCCTTAGCCTAGAACCTTGTTTAAAAAGATTGGTCTGTGTATAAATTTATTCTTCCCGTGATATCTTTTGTCTTGTCTAAGAAAATTTAATTTTTTCTACACATTTAAAGTGTATCTGATTTTTTCCTTCCAGACTTTGATTTGGAGAAAGAAAGGAGTACACTAGATGAGCAAGGTCTTAGGATTGCTGAGAATCAGGAGAACAGTCAGAAGAACCGACGAAAACTTGCAGAGAGCACGCGAGGTGCGATATATACCTTTCCTTCTGCTGCTGTTTAACATTAATAGTAAATTGCATTTACTTCGACTTCTATTTAACCATTTATTTTAAGCTATGTCTATCACCTCTTGACAGATTTTAAAAAAGCTTCAACTGAAGACAAGTTGAGCTTGTTCAACTCTTTGCTCAAGGGGTACCAAGAAGAGGTTGACAATCTTACCAAGAGAGCTAAGTATGGGGAAAATGCTTTCCTTAACATTTATCAAAAACTATATGAGGCACCAGATCCTTATCCAGTCATTGCTTCAATTGCTGTAAGTTCAACTTTGGCCTTTCATATGATCACCTTTCTTACGGAGTTGTGGAGTAACTGCATTGGTGGCCCATGAATGGTTTCAGCATGCATGTTAACTACTATTAGTGTAATTAGTAGTAGTTAAGAATAATGGTAACTTCAAAGAAGATATGTAATTATCTACACCACATGAACTTTGGGATATGGCGTCAGATTGTGGTGTACGTGGACTGGAAATGCTTAAATCTTTTGCTGATTAGCAGTAGGAAAGCTTCACATTCAGATTATCCACACATTACTTGTCAATTTTAAGGGAAAAGAGGTAGTGATTCAGTTTAAGAATAACGGTGACTTCAAAAAGCTGTATTCCTCAATAAGATGGTTAGGAAAAGAGAGAAATTTAAGACGTTTAGGAGGTTCGTTCCATGTTATCATTTCTTTGTTAGGATTTTTACTAGATGTGCTTACACAGCCAACTAGGAGTTTTGCAATTTACAGTTGCACTCATTGCAACTGCAATTTGTGAGGCAGATGGACCACCTGGAAGAAGAATGCTCTTTCTCATAGGTTAACTTTGACATATCATGCATGATAGCTGCTTCCACCTAAAATCTTCATGGAATGTTGGTATCGAGACTTATCCAGCCAGATATTGCACAATTGTAATATGCCAAGTTAAATGGAATTGGACAAGTAATGAAGAGAGGGAAAAAAAGCTAGTTGGTTTTTTATAGTTTGTACCTGATAAACTTGTTTCTTTGAATTTCTTATTGCTGACCTAATGGAATTGGAGTTAAATGTCCATTGATAAACATACATGAAGTGGCAGTGCACGGGTGGTTAAGGCCTTGAACGTGAAGATCACATTTCTGAATTACTTTCGCCTCATATGTAAATGTCCATCGATATACATACATGGAGTGTTGTATATTGGATAAGATCTTTCATGACTCATATGAAGCTTGTGACAAAATATCGTCAGATATGAAAGGGATTTGCGGGTCTATCTGATGAGAAACTATTTCAATATAGAGAATTTTCAAGATGGCGTTCCTTATAAAAAAATGGAATTTTCAGGATGTTGTGTTCAAAGCATATATGTGAAGTTCCACTAGAGCTCTGGAATTGGATTTCAGCTCAAAAGCATGTCTAGGATATTAAGTTTATATCTTTTTCCTTCAACTTTTAGGTTCATTTTTTTTGTATCTGATTGTTCATGTCACTTTACAGGAAAAGGATTCAAAACTATCAGAATTAGAGTCTGAGAACCGAAAAATGAAGGTTGAACTTGAAGAATTTCGCATGGAAGCAACTCATCTGAAAAATCAACAAGCGACAATAAGAAGACTTGAAGAGCGGTGCCGCCAGTTAGAGCAACAGGCTAGTATATATTGTAATTCCATCTATATATCAGTGTGTGTGCACATCAAGTGTATTCCCTTCAAGAATGACCCGAGAGAACACTGACAGTAATTTTGTTGAATCTTCTGCTGTCCCACATCACTATTTTGGTGTTTAAATGTGATATGTGAAATACTCTGTAAACGTTACATTATCAGGTTGAACTAGATGAGTGAAACCAGGCTGAGCAGAACCAATTCCATCCCTGGCTTATACTGGATTTGCAAACAAAATGGGAAGTTCAAGCTTGGTATTGCTGCAGTCCTTACAATTTTCTAAACCAGAAATGTTCACAAGGGAATGGAAAATTCCATTAGATCTGACAACAGAACATCCTTCTTTTCTGTTTCAAAATTCTAAAACAAATAGTCTTAATCTGCCATTGATATCAGAAGCTAGAGACTAGTCTCAACTCTCAAGATGTTTTTCTCCTTAATTGACTTAGGAGCCTTTGTCGAAGATGTTTTAGTGGTGGTTGTGGCAGGTGGTGGCTAGGAATAGAAGAAATAGCTGTGCAAACCAGCTTGAATTAGAAGGGAGATGGGGCTTCAAAAAACTAAAAAGAGAGAGTTTGGTGATGTGAATAGAAGAAATAGCTGTGCAAACCAGCTTGAATTATAAGGGAGATGGGGCTTCAAAAAACTAAAAAGAGAGAGTTTGGTGATGTAAAGGCATAAAAAGAGACATGCAATTCATTTTGTGTGTCTTTTAGGTTATGCCAATGCTTACTGATGTGCAACAGAGCTAAGCAGTTATTTTATTCTATAAGTCACTATGGACAAACACAGATGCAACTGTAGAATCTGACGAAGAGTTGGGTAGTCATTTGCTTGAGCTTGGCTCATATTTAGGTTAAGCTTGACTCAAACTTAAACAAAAACTTAGCTGTGTCAAGCTGGTGTAGCTGAGGAATAAGTTTCTCTTGTGGTCACCCCTTTGATAAGTGGTTTTTAACTTTGAGCCAATGACCAAATTTCTCATCCTGTCCATGCTTCCTTTTTCTTAAAAAAATATTTCTGGGAAAGGGTGCTGAGGCATTTGAACTCTCATATGAGCTTCTCCAAGCACTGACTTATGGAGAAAAGTGCATTTTAAGTTATGCTGAAAGTTTGAAACAGATAGTTGGCAGGTTCATTTTGGTTTCTCCTCTAATGTTTCTTCTCTTGTGGTTTAGATGGAGGAAAAAGTCAAGGAAATTGTAGAAATCAAGCAACGCAGTTTGGCAGAAGAGAACCAGAAAACACTTGAGGTTTTAAAAGAAAGGTATTTTACATTCTATTGGCAGAAGAGAACCAGAAAACATTTGGTAATTGCATGTTTTTAAAAAATATAAAAATGAAATATACACTTGGTAGTCGCGTGTTTTTTGCTACGTTAACATAAAACTGTTTATGACTTTTCAGGGGGTATTTGTTGTGTTTTTAAGAAGTTCAAGGGGGTAGTAGATCCCACATAAAGATAACGTGTCAATTAGGAATTCACTATAGTTCAAGGGGGTACTTATGCCTTCTCCCAAAATATTTAGCACAAAGGCTGTGCTAAGAGCCATCTTTACAACTTACAAAAGCCAACCAAAACTCCGAAAGTATATTTTGTTCTTTTATTTTTTGATAAGGAAAAGTAAATCTTTGTTCTACTTGCAAAGATTCTATAATGCCTGCAGAGATTCTGTGTCACTTAAAAAATCGCCATTCCACCAAAAATATACAACTTCTTCAAGACATCTGGAGTTCCTTTCCTTCCAAATTATCCACCATATGCACCCACATATGTTTTTCCACTATCTTTCCTGATTTACAACTCCTCCATTGAAATTCCAACAAGCTAGTAAGTCTCCAGATGTCTTAGGCATGACCCACTGTAAGCCTTTGATATCAAGAAACAAACTCCATAACATCTCAGTCATTTTACAATGAGCAAAAGGATGATTATTTTTCTCTGATTCCGTCCCACATAAATAACATTGGAACAAAGTTGCATCCCTCTTTATTTTAGTATATGTTTGTGGTGTAATGTGTCCGGATGGAATTGGCATATCATGATTTGCAGTGCTTCTTTTTGATGCAGGGAGCAATTACTGCAGGATCAATTACGACAAGCTCAAGAAAGTGTTTCTACCATGCAAAAGTTGCATGAACTTGCACAAAGCCAGTTGTTTGAAGTTCGTGCGCAATCAGGTGATCTACTATTCTGGACTTATACTGTTGTTTGTTGATATCATGTTTCTGGAGTAAGTCTGCAGCTTTAAATAAAAATCGCTAAGAACTTTTCTCTTTGCCTTTTCTTTAACCTTCTCATAAACATATTGATCTCCTTACTTGATTACTCTTTTGACTTCTTAACTCATATGATCTTCTAGACTTCTGTTCATGGAAACACTTTTCATGAATAACTTTACCCTTTTTATTTGTAATTTAGAGGAAGAGAGAGCCGCAAAGCAATCGGAATTCAATCTCCTAATGGATGAAGTTGAACGGGCTCAAGGTCGCCTTCTTAGTCTTGAAAGAGAAAAGGTAGGAGGATTAAATTAGCCATTACCTTCCATTTTTTTTTAAAAAAAAATAGCCCTTACCTTCAGTATTCCCCAATGTCTCACCTTTATCGTCCACAGAGAACATTTTAGCTGCAGATACTTTTTGGACATGATTTTGCTCCAGGCTAAACCCGGGCCAACGAAAAAAAGGATCTTGAACTTAGGATTTATATGGAAAAATGTTTGTGGGTTAAAAAGCTTATTTAATGTATTAATAATCCTTAGCTTTGTCTTATGTAGGGATTGTTGCGCTCACAATTACAGACTGCAAACGAAGATAATGATCACAAGAACAGGTGTCTTCTCTAGTTTGATAAGTTGATCTTATTCCCACTGACCTCTTAAGTATGTATATATGCACCTATACATCTTGTGATGGTCATCTGAGTTCATTCCTACTGACCAATGATCTCTAGTAGTCAAGCTTGGACATCTTTAGCATTAAGTGGAGGCTGGGGAAAAAGATGTTCTTGGCTTGCCATATAGTCTCCTTAGAAGTTTATACATGAAATTAGGAAAGGAAAAAGAAACTTGTTTCACATAATTGAGTACAGTTATGCTTTTATTGAAAAGAAAAATAGAGTACAGTGATGCAGTTCAATCTGACAATCATGCCAAGCAGAAGGCAAAGAAAGTGTGAGATTCTGTGTAGAGCAAATGAGCTTGTGATGAAGAGTAGCTAAATACTTCACTAGCTGAAAACTCAAGTCCTTTAGGAATATTATTTAAATTGCATGCAGTATGATGACAATGACGCACTTCCATGTTCATCGTGTATCTCTGTTATTCTTTTACCCTTTTGAAATCTGTCGTATATTGTTTGTGCATGGTTTTAGATATATCGTCCAAGTCTAAACCGTTTCCTTTCAGTGATAATTTGGATGCAGATAGTGCTCTTGAGAATTCTCTGTATGCCAAAGAGAAGATAATCTCTGAACTAAATGTGGAACTTCATAAGTTGGAGAACACCTTATCAAATGAGCGAGAAGAACACATTAATGAGATAAAGAAGTTGAATTCTCTTCTTAATGAAAAGGTATATTCTCTCAATATTCGTTAACTGATAGCATGGAGGATGCACAAAAACGTTCTCATACTCTTTTTAACCATATAGATGCATCTTTGTCGTCATTATGATTTGTTAATAGCACCCAAAGGGTGTAGCCTAGTGGTCAATGACTTGTATTGAGATCCATGAGATTTCGAATTCATATTCCAGTGGAGACAAAAATACCGTATGATTTTTTTCCAACTGTCCAAGTCTTCGTGGACTGAGTTACCTGGTATCTCAACTGGTGGGAGGTAGCAGGTAGGCGGTAGAATTAGTCGAGGTGCGTGCAAGCTGGCCCTGACACCACGGTTATGAAGATAAAATAAAATAATGATCTGTGAAATGAAAGTGGAGACAGTTTTTTCTTGGTTAGATATTGGTATAAGATGCCTATGCTTACTTTCTTATTTGTGAGAATCCGTCCTTCATTGATTTTACCTATCAAAAGGTATACTTGTGTCGTCTTTAACTAATGAATGTAGGACCACTTTCTTATTGCCTGCTATTTTTTTCTCTCTTAAAAAAAAGGATATCTGCAGTACCAAAAGAATATGGAATGCCCCTTAATTAATATATCTTGTGTTGAAGTCTGTAACCATATCATCTAAAAGCTTTACACACTTCAACATGGCATCTAAAGCAGGCACAGGTCCAGGGGTTGAATCTCAACATCACCCATCATCAAAAAGAATTTCCACATACTTAGGCCACGAAAAAAATAATCAGGTCCACACGCAATGGGGCGTGTTGAAAATATAATTAAATAATAAAAATGTGCTCTCTCTAATAGTTTAAGCTTTTAGATGAGATGGATACACACTTCAACATTCTAAATCTTGTTTTCTCAAAAAATGGTACTCCTTACTGTTGTATTATTCCCTCAATTTCTATCAGTATGTTTATATTCACCAAAACAATATATTTTTCAATAATCTAGACAACAACAACAACAACAACATACATACCCCGTGAAATCCCACAGAGTGGGGTAATCTAGACTGCTCTGAATTTTTTTTTCAACATTTCTTCTATCAAGTACTAGTAACTTCCTTATGTAGTTATGCCACAAATTGAACTCAGAACTTCTAAGAGCCTTTATGCTGAGAATTTTATACTGGTGATGCTTAAAATCTGGTGACATTTCTGGTTTAACTCCATAATCTTGCAATAGACAATGTAGTTGTGTTTTTTGTTGGGATCCCTTCAAGGTCTTTCTTCTTTTCTTTCCCCTAATTTTTCTAGCTTATTTACATACCTCAGGAGGTTGCTCTTGAAGAACTAAAGAAGGAGCTTCAAACACGGCCTACAACAAAACTGATAGATGATTTGAGGAAGAAAGTAAAGATCTTACAGGTATGTTTTCTCTCCCTGTGTGCTCATTCCTAGATTCAATGCTGGCTCTACAGTTATTTGTTAATCTTCTATTGTCTAACTTCTCGAAAATAGCACAGAAAGCCTTAGAACTGATTTTGGATGTTATAAGATCCTCGGCTCCTTTCCCCTTTTGTTCCTTTTCAGTATTATGCCAATTGTCTCCAATTAATCAGACTCCTTTTCTTTCTTCATGAGTTCTTTGTTTTTAGTCCCTCCATGATTCACAATGTATGTCAAGAATGTTTCTGGTGTGTTTTCATTTAGTTCTTTTTTTGCTTTATGTAGGCTGTGGGTTACAATTCAATTGAAGCTGAAGATTGGGAAGTTGCTACCAGTGGGCAAGAGATGAGCAAACTTGAGTCATTACTTCTTGACAAGAATCGAAAAGTGGAGCATGAGCTAACACAATTAAAGGTAATTAGTAGTTGTGCCCTAATTATATGTCTGTTGTCATTTATATTCATGGAATTTTTTTTGAAGTTACTCGGTTGATCATTGATAAACAGAGTATGATGATTTAAATTCATCATAACAGAGAAGTTTTACAGAATATGCTTGAAATAAATCCATTTTTGCTATTATTTGTATACTATTTCATGGCTTTCAGGTCCAACTTTCTGAGAGGACTTCTTTGCTGGAATCAGCTGAAGCAAAGGTTGTAGAGCTGACTGCCAAGGTTAATGAGCAACAAAGATTAATACAGAAGCTAGAAGATGATATTCTTAAGGTATGTTCAAAATCTCTCTCTCTCTCTCTCTCTCTCTCTCTCTCTCTCTTGTTTGCTGGAACATCTCTCTGCACGTAATCATTGTATGTTTTTGTAGTTATATCTAGCGCAGAAAATATTTATATTTCTCTGATGTTTATTGAATATGAAGTGCCTGAAACAAGATAAATGTAGATCTGAACTTGCCTAAGTAAATCTGTTTGCTTTTCTTGAATAGGTGGATTTTACGGTGCAGTTTGGTGCTAAATTAATTTCACTTTAACTTTTTTCAGACTAGTTTTCTTGTTTTTCACACAGGGATATAATTCTAAAGATAGAAAAGGTACTCGATTTGATGATTGGGATCTATCAGAGTCTGGTGCAACAGAGCCTTCAGAGGTGAGTGTTCTTCCTTTCTTGCTTCCTTATGTTTCCGCCTCCTCCTTATAAACAAGGTTGTTGATTTGGATTGATGGAAGTGAGTCCTTGCTCCTGTATATTGCTGATCTCCCGTCAGAACATCTTTATCCTTCGTTGCTGAAGTTTCCAATTTTTCAAATATTGTAAGTGGTAGAAACTTACAGTTTCGCAGGTGGTGATTCTCCATGTTATCCTTCAGCCCAGGGATTTGTTACTATATCCCTGCCAGTCGAACAATTAAAAGAGGAAACAATGATTTAATAAAATGATGAATTTTGGATCAACATTTTCTGTCTAACACTATCTGAAGTCTAACTTTTGTGATTGAACGAAATCACTTCTTTTCCATCATTCGAGAGAGATATTCACATATAAGTAGTTGGCAGACCTTCAGTCATACAGATTCAGTGGTAGTTGAGTGGATCACGACAAAACAAGGTAAGTTGCTGAAGATGGTAGTAAAACCCTCTATGGAATTGACATTAGAACAGAATACTCCAGCCGAATCACTTTAAAAAAAAGAATTATAACATGAGAGAATGACAACGCAAACTACTAGAAGATCCGGAATAAAACATAATTCGCTTAAGTGGGATTGAGCTCAATATCAGTAGCTCATAAAAATCATCAATATGTGGGTGTCGGCATATCTTTGCAGTGTACCTGAGAACGTGGGATGCCATAACTTGCCTATTTCTAGTTCATCATGTCTGCTAGTGTTAAGAGGCTTAGAGCACCTAGCCTCTTTTCCAATACATTGACAGTTGATTCTTACATTAAGAAGTTAACTGCAAATTAAAGCATCCCCAACACATTGCTATAAAATGCAAGGGATCTTGAGAAATATGGTTTCTGATAGAAATCTTAAAATTCGACAGTCCTATCATTGCACCTGCTATGTCTTTGTGAATAGACTCCTTTGTGGAGTTTTTTTTTTTAGATAAAGATAACCACTTGTATTAATAGTAAAACTCAATGCCAAAAAGATGTTGAGATGAGAACTTCACAAATAAAAAAAACTATAGAATCCTACACAAAACTATGCACTTACACTTTGCCAATTAAATCTACCAATTCTCCTATCCCCCCCACCTCCCTGTTTACACCCAAAAAAAGAAGAAATGACGAAGACAATTCATCCTAATTTTCTGGATGGTGTTGCTAGAGTCTTCAATTCATCCTACACTCCTTTTTGGAGTTGGGCATTAACTCTCCTTTTTTGGGGAAAACATAGGATTTTGCTCCAACAGATTTTTGCAATAACATTGAATAAATTTTTAAATCATCTCAGGCCAAGGATGTTAATTGTGTTACTTCCCTATTGGCCAACGGCCATGAAGTGTTGACAGAATTCCGGATTCCCTTATGTGAATAGACCACAATATCACTCTTACACAGTGAAATCTCATTACTCAATATGACGGAATGCAGAAGCAATATCATCTGTTTCTGAGAGGAAGAAGCTATATGAAAAACTTGCTCTGTAAGCAAGTTTCTTTCTTTGGCTGGTCAGCAGCCTTGGAGATACTCTACCCAGGGAAGAGTTTAGAAAGAAGCATGATTTTATGAAAAGAGACGTATGGAGAAGATGCTTCGTGTTCTATGATAAGGAAGAAACAAGAAATCACCTCATTCTATACATGACATGGCTTTTAAGTTATGGACCAAGTTCCTAAATCTTATAGGATTATGCTGGACTATGCTTTGTAGCATAGTTGATTCTTCTGTTCACTGGACACAGTATGGAATGAGAGGAAGATTTTCTGAAAATGAGGAAACAACTGGTCATATTCTAAAATCTCTGTTTTTGGAGCATATAGCAACATGTAACTTGTACAGAAGAGTTTCATGTGTTTTGAGCTCCTTAGTGCTGTGATGGTAAAGTTGTAGGAAAAGATGTATAATGTATATTTCCCTTGGGGTAAAATTCTTTTTATGAGTACATGATGACTTTTTTGAAAAGAAAAAAAAGCAACTGTTCATCATCTCAGAAGTCCCCTGGTGTAGACGTAAGTCATGGAATAACAGCTCTAAACCATAAATGGTGTTTGTTTTAGCAAGTAAAATTGGTTGGGAAAGCATATCAGATACAGATAATTTAGACTGAATACAAGTGTTCAAATATACTTGCCTTTTGGTTTGAAAATGTGTATGAAGGGAATGCGCTGATAGATTTTGTAATTTCACTTCTAGAATAGTCTGCACTTGTTGATAGGTTTGTAGTCACAAGCGCGGTTTTGGTGTTGGGACTAGATTTTATCAAAAAAAACAAAAAAATTCTTAACCTTCCCCCCCAAGTAAAAAAAAAAAAAGAAAAAAGAATAACAGATTTAGTAGATTAGATCATCATCTGTTGATAAGTAATCATTGCATTTTGAATTGACTTTTCAGTAGATCAGTGCATCCAGTTAGTATATTTGGAGTTCCAGAAACATTTTCGTATCTCCTGTGTTTTTTTTTTTGAATGTGAGTTTTCTAATGGGAGACATCCTTTGAAATAGAATGAAGAGCAGAGGCATGTTTCCTCAGACCAAGATCAAAGCTCAATGCTTAAGGTGATCTGCAACCAAAGAGACCGTTTCCGTACCCGTTTGCGGGAGACTGAAGAGGTTTTTCATATTGAACTGTTTTCTCTATATTTCTACCTATCCCCAGTAAGAGCTTATTTTGCACGTCATTTTACTGACAAGAGTACGTGATTCTTGAATTGTTGATCTCTCTAGGAAATTAGACAGCTGAAGGAGAAGATAGGATCACTGACCTCAGAACTTGATAAAACAAAAGCAGATAATGTCAAACTTTATGGGAAGATCCGTTATGTTCAGGATTATAATTCTGAAAGAGTGATCTCAAGAGGATCAAAAAAGGTTGGTCTATCAGGCTCTGTTGTTGATTAAATATTTGCTCACTTTTTATTTGTTCTCAAACTCCACCCTCTGGCTCTCAGTATGTAGAAGATTTAGAAGGTGGTTTCAGCTCTGATGTGGAATCCAAATACAAGAAGATGTATGAGGATGACATAAATCCATTTGCGGCATTCTCAAAGAAGGTTCCAGCTCTTTTGCCACATCCTTAATTAAATTTCTTCTCTGTCATTTACTTCGAAATTGGGATTAGATACTTCTATAAATTTCACCATATGCTTCTCCTCGGTTCTGCCAGGCTATTAGGCCTTCAAAATTCCATTTTCAGAGTCATTAAATGTGCCAAGAGGAAAAACTATGCATGTTCTTTTTACTACCTTTAACTCAAACTTTATAGACATCTAACTTCAATCTAAATTATTTCAATATATTCTCATTTCTTTTTGTTTTCCCTATATTTTCATTTTTAATCTGGATCGATATCTTTCCTCTGTTGTTTTCTGTGTTACTTTTGTTTTGATTGCTGAATCTGTAAACGTGTCTATTGATATTGTTAGATATCGTGGATCCTCATTTTACCATTCTTTTTTTCCCTTATAACAGGAAAGAGATCAAAGATACAAGGAATTAGGTTTGAGAGACAAGATTACTCTCAGTAGTGGCCGTTTTCTTCTTGGTAACAAGTAAGCTTCGTTATCATGGTTTCTTTTTCAGCTTGACATTATTTATCTATTCAGGCTGGAATTGTGTTACTTCTGTTCCATGATAATTTAAGACTAATCTTACTGATGCAATGCTTTATCTAAGTCGTCTTTATTTCCTTTAGCAATCATGCTGATCGTCAACTTGTTCTATGAGTCGCTTGTTTTACTGAGGATTAGAGTAATTTTGTGACTTAGATGCAAGGCCGTCTTCAATCCCTTTTCACATGGGTCCATACATCGTATGTAGGAAACTTAACTACTGTTACTTAACAGCTATCGCGAGTTAAAAGAAGAAGATAGGTTACTGCTTAAAACGATGGTATCAGACGGATGTAGCAGCTTTCATCGTGGTTCTTAATATGGACCTCTTCACACCTTAGAAATTGCATTTCTGAATCTGATTAAACCAATGAACAACATAAAGTGTAGTGCTAATTAAACCTGGAGATGAAGACAGTCAAGTTGCATTTTCTTTGATTGAGATGATCAAACTATATCTCAACTCCGGTAGCTAGGATGATTTGATCTGTTTAGATCTTGTGTTTCTTGCAGTTTATTGTTTCTCTGCATAGATTCATGAGTTGTGACCATATTTTTCTATTATTTCTTTCTGCCATATCCTTAATAGCAGGTTGGTTACACCTACAACCGAAATGGAAACTGAGTGTTTTCTTGTTCAAAAATGCTGAATCTCGTCTGAATCATCATTTAGCCTATGCATTTCACGTCTTTAAAACAGTAGCTAGTTTCAGTATGCTGCGATCAGTAGATGTTGTGATAAATATTGTCACTGTAGGTGCCACTTTTTATCCAGCACAGAAGGATTAAACATTTGAAGTGTCTTACCTATGAAAAAACTATCATTAAAAGTGTGGGGGTCCTCAGGTTTAGAAGAAATATGATGTACAATATATATCTTTAAATAACAAGTACACACTTTAAAACCAAAATTTACATGAGCCTGTCAACTACTCTGTTGATTGGCCGTCTTGAACTTCTTCATGGGTTTTAAACTGTAAGCAGAGCGCTCTCTCGCTCTATAAACAATATTTTCTATACTTGAAATGTCATAGGGTCTCCCCTATATGAAATAAACTGAAGTGATCTTGATGTTGCAGATATGCTCGGACATTTGTATTCTTCTACACCATTGGATTGCACATTTTAGTATTCACCTGCCTATACAGGATGTCAGCGTTGAGCTACCTTAGGTACAATAGCTCATAAACCCCCTCCCCCCTCCATCTGAAGTGAATTTATGTTTTACAGTGTGAACTAGTTTATATCACAATATATGAGATGTTTGTTTACTAGCTTGAGTGAATTTTCTGCAGCCATGGCGAAGAATCTCTTGTCAGTGATAAGAATCTCAATCTTCCTCATGCACTATAGACTCCTTCATTGTCTCAAGTTTTTGCTAATCACAACCAAACAACTCAACCCTCCATATGATGTAAATAGTTGGAAAAAAATGCGTTGGTTGTTTCATTCAAGTTTGATAGTGCGAAGAAAATATATAAACTATATTTAGCACAGGGTTCCTTTCCTTGTTTTTACTATTTTTTCCCCTTGCTCTGCTGGTGGCTATCACAGTTTATGCGCAATATACAATTGAAAGGATAATGCGAAGTCTGAGATATTGACATTTTCTTTGAATCTCAAGAAACATTTGTCCTCTATACTTGTTTGTCATTTCCTTTCTCTTTATTCATCTTATTATTATTTCGATCAATGGTTGCGAATGCTCATCTTTATTTTGATTTTGTGCTTAATGTTTTAGAGAAGTCAGTTTAAAATAATAGATTGCGACATCAAGCATATGGATTTTTATTTGTAGTTTTTTTGGATTTCTGCATTCCATTTTAGTAGAGTACTTCTTATCTAGGACCTCTGCAGTTTTTTCAGAAAGTTGTCAAACATAAGCTTATTCTTCTAAGCCTGATGTTTAATTGAAATAATTATAAAATAATAGGGTTGAACTCACCAAATTAGTCATCAAAGTATGTAGTAGAACATTTATATATAATTTTTTGTAGTAAACTTACGGTTTCTGAAAGCCGTATGTATTTTTTGATTCTTTACATAAGCAAACTCCCGTTGTTTATATTTTGTGATCTTTAAGTCTTAATATTCGTCAATTATCCTTTATTTGGAAGGTGAAAATTAGAGAACAAAAATGTGTTTAACAAATGAATAACTACAAATGCTTGTAGTTAAAACATGAACTTTCTTCTGTTTAGCTTCGATTATAAAGTTGATCTCGACTATGTTAATAAAAGTATTATTGATTAATAGATTATAGAATACTTATTATTATCATTGAAGTAATATGTGGATATTAAGATTAAAACTGATTTATGGTATAATAACTAAATATAATCATGAAATAATGACATCTATCTAATTTATTTTTTCCTATTAAAACATATCTATAATCCAAAGAACAAAAACAAGAACAACATACCCAGTGTTGTTTCACAAAATGAGATATGAAAAAGGTAGAGTGTACACAGAGTCACAGATCTTACTCTTGTCTCATAGGTGGAAAAACTCTCTCTAAAAAAAAGTATCAAAGAAAATAGATATGTTTAAGCGTTTAGCTATCTTCTCATCCAAAGTTTATTCAATTGTGTCTACCTTTGACGAAAAGGCATAACTAGTCTTTGAGTCATCCGAATAAAATTCATGTAGATAATGCTCTTGATATGCCTTCAAATAAGTTATTGACATAGATTTTACTACTATTTTGTTCTATTACTTCTTATACGAACTCTCTTGTTAAATATGTTGACGTCAAACATTAATTAGTTGTTACTAGTCTTAACAGCAACATCAACAACCAAGTCGTTGTAGTATAGTGGTAAGTATTCCCGCCTGTCACGCGGGTGACCCGGGTTCGATCCCCGGCAACGGCGTTTTACCTTTTTTTCTTTTGTCAACTGTTCCAAAATTTAAAATTTGTATTGGACCAGCCATTCGAGTAATAGATATGGAGAAAATTTTATTGAAGTTTTTCACACCAACATGTTGTGAGTCTAGCCAATTAAATTCATATATTTTTATGCATTGAAGTTAAATCTAGCCAGCCAAATTCATATATAGATGGAGAAAATTTTATTGAAGTTCATCACACCAACATGTTTTGTAGTATAGTTAAAGTTTGAGGTTGAATATAGAGAAAATTTTATTGAAGTTTATCACACCAACATGTGTTGTGGTATATTTAAGTTTGAGCTTGGATATAAAAGAAAATTATGTTAAGAGTTGTCATGCCCAGAGAGGGATCCGGCTCCCCTCCATTATCCCTTCAAGTGCACCTATAGATAAGAGACACGTGTCTTATTTAAAGTTTAAAGGTCAAGATTATATTATATTAACAAATATCATAACCATAGTTAAGCCAACTAATTTTAGAAAACTACTCTCTAAATTTGGTAAAAATTACAATATATTTCATACAAAATTTAATATTTATTAATAACATTAATTTCATCTTATATTTTAATATTAAAATTGTAGAACATGAAACATTTATATTTAATGTGATAAATAATAATCTTCAAAAACATTTGTATTTAAAACAATGTTTTCTTTTATTTCACAAAAAAAAGAATATTTTAAAAAACGTATATTTTTCCCTTCAAACGTACAATAACCACATTTTCTCCTTGCAATAGTTTTGATATCGTTTAATTCTAAAAGCCTTTTGTCTTTTTATTTTTTATTTTTGTTTCGTGTTCTTTTATTTTATGGGTTTTTTCAACTTTGATAATTCTTCACTTTTTTTTTTCGTTTCTCAACGTAGTATAATATTTCAAGAATAAAGTTTACTAGTACAGAAAATTATTTAGTTGATTAATTCTCACCTTAAATATCATAAACTTTAATTTTTAAATATAAAATATAAGATGAAATTAATGATATTAATAAATATCAATTTTTGTAAGGAATATATTGTAGTTTTTTAAAATTAGTTGACTTAACTATAGTTATAATATTTATTAATATAATATAATCTTAATTTTTAAACTTTAAATAAGATACATATCTCTTATCTAGGAGTGCACTTGACGAAATGAAGCATGATCACCAGGACCAAGTCATCACACCATTCAGATGATAATAACATTAGATCACACCAAATATTTTATTGGATCAGTTCTTTGTCTCTTTTCCTTTTTTATATTAAAGTCTTTTTAATTAAATGCAGCTACAGCCACTATTAACATTTATCACGACTAAATCCAACAAGATTATTAGTCAGGTCATAACTGACACGTGTCCCCTGCTGCTGTACATTCCCGATTATCGACATTGCTTCATCCGTCGGAGCAAACGCTAAGCAGTACTTTCCCGACGAGTCTATCGGGACCACGGTATTCTGCGCGTGCAACAGAAGCGTTCGCCCACCGGAGAAATGAAACGCCACCGTCGGAACGTTCGCCGTACTCATCGACGATAGATCAAAGCAAGTATCAAACAACTCGAATTCCCCGGCTGACGGCAAATTCTGAGCATACTTCACGAACGTGTCACGTAAAGCATTGTAAACACTGCTCTGCAAACGAGTCACCGCTGTTCCAGAATCCACGATAATTCCTCCCCTCCCATTATCGTCCATCTGAAAAATACTCGCCGGAACCTGTAACATCTCGCCGCCGACGCTGATTCCTTCGAGATCTACGTAGAAAAAAGTATCCCTCCTCGAGTTACGTAGCAATGGTGCAAACACCGAGTCACTGGGTCCGGCGGAATTGAATTCCAAAGTCGACGAAGAATCAGAATCGCGATCTACAAGGCAGTAGGAAAACGACGTCGCTTTGACTTGAGACGGAAGAGATAATGAGCCGCCGCCGAGACCTAACAACCCAGCTGACCCGGTAAATAACCCTTCATTATCATGGCCACATCCTATAGCAACATTAGGGAACGATCCAGAGTCTCCAAACGACACCGTTTCAGTTGCTAATTCCCCTTCTGTAAACGAACCATCTCCATAGGAGACTTGATACATACAAGTATCGGAATAACATCCCGAGAGTTCAAGTGCCGAACACACCGGTGAGTCGCATGAGACCTGATTGTATGTGGAGGAATCAGACGGATTGAAAATCGGATCAGTTTGTTGGTAACATTCGTCACAGGGATCACATTGAAGCCAATTAATATCACTGCCAGTATCAATAGCCATGTAAAATTCCTTCGCAGGTTCTCCAACTCCTAGCCGAGCAAAATACTCGCCACTACCTTGACTTGATCCAGATATAAGAGGGGTCTGAAATTCTTCAGGTCCCGACATGGTTCTAACCGATTTGAGATGAGAATAAGTAAAATTAGTGGGAGAAAGTTGAAGCATAGCATTGAGTGAGGACACTCGTGCTGAATCACGAGCAAGTCGGGAGAGAGTGAGAGATGTATAGTCTATGTGTTGGGGTTTCACAAGAGAAGAGCGAGGATAGATTGATACAGAGAATGCAGAGGAAGAAGAATAAAGTGGTTGTTGTTGTTCTATTGCTTCTTGTTGTTGGAGAGATTTGATATTGGGAGAGAGTACTTGAAGAGTGTTCTGAATGGATTTTGAGACATCGAGGATTTGGGAATGTGGAAGCGAAGAAGTTATTGATCGACGACAGAGAGCATTAGGAAGGAAAGAAACAGAGATGATGATGAAGGAAAGGAAATTGGAAAATGACGAGGCCATTATAGTTTGTTGTAAAGAGAAAATGATGAATGGAAGAAGTGAAGATAGGAATGGATATAAATAGGAGGAGAAGGAAAAGGCGAAAGGAAAGGAGCTCACGTATAAAGTTTGAATAAGAAACCATGCAATAATGGAGGGAAGCAAGCTTTCATACATAGCACTCACCGGTAAAAACTGACTCCCACTTATTTGTTTGTATGTATACTCCTTCCTTGCCTTTTTAAGAGTCGTGCAAAATTCAAAATAGCCAAGTAAAAGTGAACGAAAAGTAGGACATACATTTTTATCACCTAATGACAAGGGTACGTAAAGCTTGATTATTTTTTTTCAAGGGAAAAGGGTCAAAAATGTTATTAAACTATGCGAAAGGAACAAAAATATCCTTCGTTTATAGTTTGATCCAAAAATGTCTTTACTGTCAATACTTTAGTCCAAAATTGCCCTTGTTGTTTAATAGGTCAAAAATGCACATTTTTCAAATAAATATATTATTTGTTTTCTTTTTAACATATTCCTTTTTCTAATAATCTTTTTTAAATTAGGAAATGTTTATCTTACTTCAATTCAGAAAAAAAATAAAAAAATAAAAAATTTCTTCTTATATAAATATAAATTAATGATGGATATATTATAATATTTTATATATGACATATATTATATGTCGAAATGGTACACGAAATTATTTATTCTATTTTAATTGATAAAATGAGATTAAGAAGAAGAAAAAAAATATTTACTACATTTTTATTTGTTAAAGTGATTTTAAAAGAAAAAAAACAAGAACATGATTCTTTAATAATATTTTAATTAGGAGGAAGAAATGTTTAAAAAGGGGGAAATAATATATTTATTCAAAAAAGGGCATTTTTGATCCATTTAGTAATTATAGGGGTATTTCTGGACCAAAGTATTGACTGCAAGGGTATTTTTAACCAAAGTATCGACGGTAAGGGCAATTTTGAGCCAAATTATAAACGGAGGACATTTTTTTTCCTTTCACATAGTTTAAGGGCATTTTTGAGTATAAATAAAAAGTATAATTTACTAAATTATTTAATTGATTAGATTTTTTTTAAAATTTTTTAGAGTAAAGCAGTTTTTAACATGAAATCACTTTGTAAAGTAAAAATTATTTTGAGATAAGATTTTTGAGTTAAAACAATAGTTATATGAGAAGTGAAGGGAAACAAAGGGACTTGTTACTACAAGTGGTTTTTCCCCTTGGTATATATCTCCAGTAATCACTCATTGTGTAAATTCTTCTATCCAGATTGCAGAGAAAATATTATCTAATTAGATTAATTAAGAATAAAGGCAGATGAGTGTATATTATTAACATTTGTTTGTAAAGGAAAAATGGATGAATACTCTTTTAAAACTGATCAAAATTGCACCAAATAATATTATCTGAAATCATCTACTCATTCTCTAGATCTTTCTTCATTCTTTATTATTGTGACAAAGGAACGGAATGAGAAAATAAATTTTAATTCTTTGCTTTGACACGAGCTTCTTTTTTTTCCCGGTATTCGGTACTTCCAACGTTCTACTTTGTTTAATATTATTTTTTTTATTAGTTGGAGCTCCGACTAAATTCGGATCGCGCTCTGCAGGGTTCATTCGGGGTGACGGTTCCAACAAGATTTTCTCCATACCCAAGTCTCGAATCCGAGACCTTTGGTTAAGGGTGAAACACTACCACCAGTGCACCACAACCCATGTTGGTGGTACATTCATATATTAGTATGATATATTTCAAAATTCCAATTTTCTTCCATGTTTATTTGGTGTGGCTCAATCAATGCTTCATTACAAGATAATCTATCAATTTCCTACCAAATTTTCAACTAGGAATATCTGATTTAATGCCTCAACTCTCAGTGACCTTTTCCTGTCAAAGTCACAGACAGAGACATTTTCTTGTAGGATTTAATTGCATTATTAAATAATCCATAAATTTAGTGGCACATTAATTCTTTTCTTCTCCTTTTACTTTTCCTATCTTCTTTCTCGTCCACTGTCTTTTCATTTACAGAAGGTATTTCTTGAGTTTAAAAAAAAAAAGGATGTATTTTCCCTCCCCTGTATTTACTCTTCATTTAAAGGTTAGTACTTGTTGCTAGTGGGAGGTGGGAAGTGACAGGTATTTCGTGAAATTAGTATAAGCTGGTGCGGAAAAAAGACTTCACACACAGAGTATATTTCTTTGGTTAGTTGCAAAATTAATGTCAGGATATTTATGGTATTGTGGGTAGTTTAGAGCAACAAAGTAAGAGTTGACCTGCATTTAATTAAATACTGGAGTAATGGTTCCAGGTGCAACAAAGACTTAACTACACTAGAAAACTTACTTTTTTCTTGTGTGTTTATTCAACTACCAGTCAAATTAATTCCACTTCTGCTCTCTCTGTAAATACTACTCTATTTCTGAGAGGGGTTGGTTTCCAAGTTCACAGTTATACTTAAATTTTTGTGCAAACAAGAATGGAGAGAAAAAAAAAGAAGAGTAATTTCAAAGTCTAACATTAAAATTCAATATATCACCGAACATTAATAGTGTTCTTCATAAGAAAATCTGTTTACAATATTATCTCTCCTAAATGTTTCACTTCATTGTTCTATTTTGCCAGAATTAGATGTAATTGGATTTGATAACATGTTAAATATGAGCTGAAAGTAGTTAGCTAGGCTTGTCCAGCCTAAGTTTGGATACCTTGTGAAAGAAATCACATAATCTCTAATATTACAGTAGTAAATAAAAAGAGAAAAGCTAAATTTCAAGGTAGAAAGCATGGGTTATTAAATATGATGATAGGAATCTTCCCCGACTGTTCCTGTAATTCATGCTAATACTAAGGACATTTTGATTCTAGTACCTGTTTCAAACAAGTGAAAGTCGTACGAGATGCCTTATGCTCAAGGAATTAAGGAAAATCCAAAAGAGTTACGTTAAACTACCAACATGGGGTGGTACGATTGGAAAGCTCCACCCCAGTATTTTGTTAATCGTTTTTTCCAATACTATTCCTAATTCAATTGAACTGCATAATATATGTAGAACAAAAAGAATGGTTTTGTCCATTTCACGTTTTGCCTTCGGGTATTTGGGGGAAGGGATGGTTGTTTAGTCGTTTGCAAAGGAACGATTAAATAGAATACCGCCCATGTTAGTCTGTTAGGTGACCATAACATAACATTTACTATAAATAACAGAGGATGCATACAAAAATATACAGAGGATCATGTTGGGGGGTAAGGATTTAAATAGAACTTCAAAATTTGGCCCAAGTTATATCCACAAAGCCAACAGTATTGTTTTGCCACCCCAGGCTTCACAGAGTAGAAGATAGTTCTAATCTGAAGAACTAAAGAACTGCTGAAGCCACTGACTGTCAACTGCATTCTTCTCAAGGTCAGTCTTCATTTGGCTCAACTGTTGCAAGGCCTGCTTTAGATCCATCTTATCCAGTCGCAACTGAGTGAAATCCTGTAAGAATTGACGAGCTCGGGCAGTACCTCTAGACACATCATGGGGGTCAAATTCCCTCTTCCGCTTTGAGACTGCCTGGAAGAACGAAGACAAGTTTATACATCCACAATAAATAAAAACTTGAGGGTAGTAATCTCGACTGGTATTTGAGCTAAAATCTGGTTACATGTCCCCTTCCTCGAAAAAGACATGGGAAGCCAAAATCAAGTAGGGTCAATACAAGGGGAAAACAAAGTTACATGTTATCGATAGTGCCACTATATTGTTTTCCAAGAGGATACTACAACAAGCAAGTGCATAAGTGCACCCTAAAACACACAGAAAAGCAATAAGCAACAGAGCAGAGCAAGATGGCATACAAAGTTTTACTCTACGACAGCATTGACCATTCAAAAGCATCAAATGAGATCTAAATGATTAAGATTACCAAAAGCTTAAATTACAGAACGACCATTTTTACATTATCACATATAGCTAGACCTATTTAGCAATCTTGCATATAATTTTGAAACAAAGAAGATTTAAGAATGCATCTAGACGGGGTTGCCAACAGCCAAACATGATCCTAAATTTAAATGAAAGGATGCTGATTTTTTAATGATATTTGTGATGAGCATAGGAAAGTAACCCAAGGAAAATACCTCTTTACAGTCAGTTGGCATCATAGCATTAGGAGAGAAATCCTCTAACTCAGAAGCCTTTTCTCTGGCCAGGGCCACAACACTTTGTGGAAAATTGGCAAACTCTGCAACGTGAATACCAAAACTTTGATCACAAGCACCGGGTTGAACCTGGAAGGGCACAACGATTAGATGCTGAGCAACTGCTCAAATCTAAAAAGCGCAGGAAACTAGTTTTTCAGTCCATTGTTTACAAGAGTTCAACGTTAAAAGTTCAAACTTGTGAACTCAACTACTTCAAGTGATGTTTTGGTGTGGTCGCCAAATAAACTTCAGATTGCATGTGAAGCCACAACACGTATAAAACAGATTCTGACATAAATAGGGTACGGAGATATACTAACTAAGCAATTAATGGGAAGTGCTCACTGATCACCATAAGCTGAATTCAATCAGCTATGAAGCAATGTTGTGAAACCACATGTTTATAAAACGTAACAAGTGCGTTTTCTATCATTTTTCTGATCAGTAAGTGATCTTTCTGATATCCATATTAGCTGCCACTCCACTTATGTGAGTGACCCAAAAGTTCCCTTGTTATATATCAAAATCATCCTAAATAAAGATCAAACTGTCTCAAACCTGGCAGTTGCAAGTTGATCAGGAAAGAAACTGTTTTAAAAAAATTAAATTTATCTGAAAATAAACTACTCATAGCACTTCAAAATTACTGGGACAAGACAAGAATGAGTCAGAAGTAGCCAGAAAGAGAGGAAGATAAACATACCTTGTAAAGCATAGTTAGCTTGCGACTAGAAGAGTCGATGTGTGCACTGACATGAAAATTTGCCACACCGGCAATTTGCTTATGTCCATTGTTTCCATTCTCATTGACCAATGCAGTCAGCTCATGAAAGTGAGTTGCAAACAATGTTGGTGCTTTAATTTCTTCAACAATGTGCTCACAAATAGCCCAAGCTAAACCTGATAATGTGAGTAAAATACACGAAACAGTTATGAAGTAGTGGTGAAACAACCTGATGACTTAACAAAGTTGCTAAGGAAATAACCCAAGTTCAGCAATCTTCACTCTCCAATTCAATCCTACTATTTCAAATGTTTTTCTGCATTGCCTTTGCTAACGTGCATCAGATAGCCAAAATCACATTTTAGTATAACTCACTTTAAACTTCAATAAATCACCAAATTATAGATTTCTCGCAGACAGATTATGAGTAATGCTCTTATTCCATGACGAGAATATTTACCAGAAAGCATATTGGGAGATGACACATATAATGGTTTTTACTCTGCTTGTATTTTCTTTCCTATGTGGAAAAGGATGTTTTCGCAAAAAATCTCATACCAATCAAATTAAAGGGGAAGCTTCACATGGGTTACATGACAGGTCCAGGACATCTATATCATGTAATGATGCAATACAAGAGAGCAAACCAAGTCCAGAAAATACAAGTGTTGTAATTTTAAGAAACGATGTTTATATAAATTCACAAATTAGAAACTCACCAAAGCCATCATAAGTCGACGTCCCACGGCCCAACTCATCAATTATAATCAATGATCTATTAGTAGCTCCTTTCAAGATCGATGCAGTCTCAAGCATCTCTTGCATAAAAGTAGAAACCCCCTTCAGCTGATTCAAAGAGGAAGAAGGAAAAAACACAACTCTTAGTTCCTTTAGTTATTCAGGAAACCAACAGAACAAAATAGTGACAACTATTAAATAAACGAACAACACATTAAAGAATACAATTTATTTTTGGGCAAATGGCAGATTATGAAATACCAGCTGTTTCTAACCTAATAATCCAGTCCCAAACTTTGTGTATGAAGAGGCAGGGAAAGACATTGGTCATTCTACTACAACATCAGAAAGTAGGACAAATGTGGTGAAATTCAAGGCATTATTGTCCAATTAGTGTGGCAGATAAGATCGACACTATACCTGATGTACTGATGTTTAATGTGTTTAGTATGAGTGAGCTATGCAACAGGCAGTGGAAGAGGTGCTTCGCACTGTTGCAGCAAGTAGTCAGAAGGCTTAGGTGTGGATTAAACAACAAATTGATAGTTCCCTGCATGCATAGTATGGGACTATTTGGAGGGCAGAGGTTGTCAAACTTTAATGAAGCTGAATAAATTCCATTCCTTTTGAGTACATAGGAGAGCCAGGATCGCACTTGATGAGATTGTGGAATCAAGTACTTACTGAAGACAAGGCCACATACAAGGTTTCCCTTTTCTTTTGGAGATTAAGATCACTCACTTAGTAAGGAAATACTTAATTTTGTTGAGCAGTAACACTGAATGCAATTCAACTTTATGTGCAAAGACTTCTGATTTTTAAAAAAAAACCTATGCAGACACAACGTCAGCTCCATAATCAAGCACAACCTTTCCACTTAAAAGGCATAATACCAAAAGAGAAGTGGAAAACATCTAGAACACAATGAACAAGCCAGTTAGATGAAACTTATTTAAGCTGATTTGACATGTAGATCAACTATTTTTGGAAAATGAGACAATCAGAACTAGAACGAGGTGGACTTTTAAGACATCAGTAGATACTTTAGTATCTAGATATTCAACAAGGATATGTTCTCACCTGGCAATCTCCAGCGCCAACACGAGCAAAAATGCAATCGCGAATAGAAATGGTAGCATTGTCACATGGAACAAATGAGCCAACTTGGGCCATCAGGACATTCACACCAACCTATTAGTGAAAATTTGCCAAATAATTAAGGTACTTTTCAGAGGGACAGTTTTAATATAGGAATAACGCATGAATACTCGATACAGAAAAATACTGGAATACAAATAGAATCAGATCTTCAAGCAACTGATTATGAATTCTGTAAATAACTGAATATACAGAAACAGCCTCACAAGCAGGAATAGCCAAAAAGCAATTCGTAGTTACATTAACATTTATTTGATGGACAACTTGTCCCTCACATACCCAGGTGAGATTGTAAATAAGGCAAAACAAACTTTCAGCAAAATACTGAACTCACACCTGACGAATGTAAGTAGACTTTCCACCCATGTTAGGGCCTGTGATAATCTGAAACCAACTTTCTCCCCTAACCTGGGAAGACCAGAGAAGTATGTTATAATGCTGTGAAGAGAAAATATCAGAGACCAGAACATTTCAACACTATAGGACACATACTAGTCTACAGTCATTAGGGATGAAGTTGACCCAGTCTTGAGCTTCCACACAAGGATGTCTACACCCTTCAAGTATAATATCTCCCGTATCCTATATGGCAAATCACCAAATTTAGCTGTATATAATTTATTTAACAAGGCATCAGTATCATCTTACACAGGAAGAGAAAAAATGTCCTTACTGGTGGACTGATATTTGGTCTTGAGTAGGCAGTTGGGCAACTGGAAGCCAAATCCGCAAAACTCAGTAGCACATCCAACTCAGAAAGTGAACCAGCTAAACCTTCAAACACCTGGAAAGCCAATACTTGGTAAACTCAGATAAATGCGCTTGGAAAGAATAGGAGGCTCAACAAAAATATATCAAATATATATATACCTCGGAGAAACTTGCAACTGTTTGAACTACCCGAGCTACCAATTCTTTCTGACAACTCTTATACTCATCTAAGATCTTCTGGTACCGATCTCCTAGTTTTTTGAGTTTTGTATTGGTGAACTTTACCCCATCCTTACGTGTTTCAAGAACAATGTAGTGAGAATTTAGCTGCCTCCTGACTTTTGGTTCTTCTTTCTTGGTAATTCTGAAGACATGTCCAAATTGTGTTCCTTTATCTAATTTAAGAGACTTATCAATAGGTAGATCAAGATCATTGGCAGTTTGTTTGTGCAAATTATGAATCTGTTGTTCCAATGTCTCTTGCTCATCCTTCAGAGCAGATAAATTTGAGTCATATGCAGAAGAAATCATGTATTCTCCATTCTCAAGTTGATCAAGGTCAACAGCAGTTTCCACAAGAGCAATGAACTTATTCAGATGATTATCATCACTCCATTTCTCAAGAGAATCAATATACCTTTCCCTGATTAGTGGTGCAAATTGCCCATCATAACGTTCCAAAACACTTTTGATATATGGTATTCTGATGCCTGACTGCACATGAAGAAAAGAAAAAGTTATGCCAGAACCTGTGCATTATTTAGCTAAGAAAAGAGGGGATTAAAGCCATTTGTACTTCTCTCTGTGTAGCTGATTGAAAACTACGGAGTCAGGCGAACAAGAGGGAGATGGAGAAAAGGAGAACAGGAAAAGAACCTGATAAAGTTTTACAACGTGCAGTAAACTGGCTCTTTTCCTCTCAAGATTGTGTGTCAGCCGCTCAATATCTGAAATTCTTTTCAGATGCTGCCTCAAATCTTGGCGAAGTGCAGCATCCTCCACAAATGCTTGAACTAAATCCAGTCTACAGTTAATCTCATCTACTTCTAGTAACGGCTGTTTCAGCCACATGTGCAATAACCTTTTACCCATTCCAGCAGTACAGGTTCTATTCATGAGACCAAACAAGCTAAAATTTTTATTAGCATCTGATTTGCTCTCCATAACATTAAGTGCTCTCATAGCAGCAGAATCTAATCTCATGTAACTATTGAGGTTGTATTGTTTGACTGTGTAGTTTCCATAATTGCTCTCATCCGCAAGTAGTTCTGCATAGGAAAGTATGCACCCCAAAGCACCTGCTGCACATTCAAAACTAGAGACTAGATCTCGAACAGGTTCTACTGAACCCTTGACAAGCCTACCAAGATCCTGTACCAAATCCCTACCTTTAAATTCAGTTTTCTTTCTTTCAGTTACCATCACCCCACATCTCGATATTGCATCATATAGAGGCCTGCTCTCACTGGATTTCCCAGTCTCTGTTGGTACAAGACATTCTCTGCAACCAAGAGCAACCAAAGCAGACTCCAAATTGGTGAAGTGGCTATCACCTAGAAATTCTGCTAAACCAAGGACTCTCTTAGTAATATCAACATAGCCTAACCCAACTGTACATCCATTCTGATCAAATTTTGGCGCAAGAGCAACAATCGCTGGAGAATCTTGCATTTCATTATTAGCAAACAGAATATCCTCAAAACTTCCAAAATTTCCTGGGGTTCCACTTTTGACCAGTTTCCAGTTTGAACCACTGCCCTCATACAATTCAAGAGTACGATCCATCCTCTCCAAGAGAATGTCACGAGCTATTGTTTCAAACATGTTTCTACTCACACTAACACTGGAAAGAGCACCAACTCCATTACCCAACTGTCGTAAAGCAGTTGTGGTATGGTAATATGTCTTTGCAATGAAAGTTGCATCATCTCCATGAGCAGTATAATAGTCCTAAAAGGAAAGGATACATTAAATATTTTAAGAAAGAAGAAAATGCACACTGGTACCAAAACAAAAAAAGGGTTTCTGGTTAAACAATGATACCAAAGATCACACACATACATGAAGGTTTAGACTTCAGAGAACAAATTTCAAACTAATAGCACCTAATTACCAGACAAAAAACAAGACACAGAAACAGAAAGAAGTTTTAACAGGCTATTCAACCAGCCAACAAAAACTATATGTGCCAGAAAAGACAGAATGTTTGGGAATGCTGCACAACCTTAAAGGCATAGTATGGCAAGCATAAAAAAAAGAGAAGGAAATAACTATCAGTTAATGGAGATAAGAAAGAAAAAGTGAGACCTACCTAATTCAGATGGAACTATTAGCTTAAACAAAAAACATACTATGACAAGCACAAATGAATGTAGTCTAACTATATAGTTGCAAAGACAAATAATAATGGCACAAATGAATGTAGTCTAACTATATAGTTGCAAAGACAAATAATAATGGCAAGCACCAAGGCACCCAAGCTAAAAAAACCCAAGGAGACGACACGATTTTTCCCTAAAGGCTTCACGACACTAAAAGTATCCAACACCTTAGAAGTAGCTTACTTTCTTAACAACTACCAATGTGGGATTTTGTTCACACACATTTAATAAAATTGTATCCTAGTTGAAATATAGACCACAAGAGACCAGGGTTAGAATCACTTTAGAACCAAAAAAAAAAAGCTACGCATTTCTTTCCATCTACCTAAATCTTGGTTGCACCATGGAGTGCAAGTTGGTTCCGACAGCACAATTATTGCAAAAAGAGAAAAAGAGCGCAGAGATACGAAAGAAGGCTCACCCTACGATCGAAGAGACGAACTGCCCTAACATCCTGCAACAAAGAAAATAAGAGTTCTCCATTAAGCGAACCCTCTAACCATTAGAGCAGAATATTTTTTTGTTTTTGCTAAGGTAGAAATAATGAACAATCTGAATAAACGTTTACCTTGGGTAGGATTTTGAAGAATGAAAGAAACCCTTGAGCTTGCCTCGCATCTAAAACGAAACCATTCACATTAAACACATATCAATCAATCAAACTAACTAAAATTAAAACCCAGAATCACTATCTATTTAATAACACACATAATGGAAGATTTAACAGATTAGGGTTTTACCAAGTTTAAGCTCGGGAAGCTTGCCCTGTTCCTCAAATTTTTCATCCATTTTTTCCTTAACTTGGATTTCACAGAGTAACGGGGGAAATGGAGAAATGTAGATTGGCGGGAAAAAAGAATGGCGGGTATCTAGATTCTAGACATTCTTTATACTAGTAAGATGAGATTCTTGATTCTTGAGCTAGGTTTATATGGGCCTGTAGTATTATGGGCCAATATTCTTTCGAAGAGATGATATACATGCGGATGGCAAGAAGAACCCCAAATAATAGGTTGGACTGGACTTTCCTTTTTGCCCTAGCATATATAAGTGTTCCTTTGGGACAAAGACTACGGATCAAAATACTTCGATCAACTAGTTTTAAAATTTTGTATATATACATATAAACACAATATATACAATCAGTGCTTGTGTTGATATTTCAAACTAGTTAGTCGAATAGTATATATTTGTAACTTTCCAAGTTTATAAGTATGTTCACTTTGAAATAATTTTAGATATGTGGTGTATGAGATTAGGCTTGACAAAACACAACTTTAGGTAAAATGACTAAAGTTTCATATGATTGAAGTTCAATTATTTTTGGCTAAATTTATACGTACATTTGGTTGAAGTTCAATTAATTTTTTCCTTGCCAAAAAACTTTTCTGTCTAAACTTCGGGCACATATGGTCAAAGTTTAACTTTATTTTGATTAAACTTTAGTCACGCGTTGGTTAAATTTGGTCATTTTTATTTGAACTTTTGTCGTATAAAATTTCAAATACTCCATATCGATATAATATTATTCAAAAATAAATAGGTATGCGAATAAAATAAATATATATAAAATAACAATGTCCAAATAAAATACCCCTAAAAATTCCCGTGCAGTACTTGGATGGGATTTGAGTTGAATTTGAAAACACTGATAATAATTGGAACATCTTTCATTTTGGGGAAACAATGATTATATGTATAGAAATGAATTCGTTTGCTTTTATAAAAAATTATTTAGTGTAATGAAATATTCACCTGATTTAATTGTCTTTCTTTCAGTATGGTGTAGCCACATTAATGGGAATTATAGGTTAATAGAAGTCTGTAATTTTAGCTTAAACCTTGTGTTTTTATTAAAATAATATATATATATATATATAATTTATTCAAAATTTAATTAAAAAAAATTATAGTTCAAAACTTCTAAACTAAAATTTTTTTGACTCCGCCGACCTCTGAATAATTACTATTAGTAAACGTATATTGAAAAAATACATATCAAGTACACATTATACAGAAGAAGAAAGATGACATGAAGTTTAGGAGGTATGTCAAATATATTTGTGCAAAGAGAAAGAACAAACTCTACTGTGTATAGAAAAAAGTCAATAAATTCATGTGAATATATTCCATAATCACTAAATAAAAATACAATTGAACTTTTGGATTGAATGACAATTCGAAACAAGTCACTTTAAAAGAACTATTAGCTAGTTTCATAATGTTTAATTTACTTCTTGTCATTATGCTGCAAATTAAGTAAATTATTATTGATATGGATTTAAAAGAAGAAAAAAGACAAGGATAGTATAATCATTCTTGATCAAGATGGCTGTTAGCAAAAGGTCTTTTTTTTCTAAAGTACAATATCACTATAAAACAAAAGAAAAGGCTGTTAGAAAATGAACTGCTTTCCTGTATATACAGATCAATCTGTTGGACAGACAAACTAATTCATATCCTTTTTATAGTCTTCTTTGTTTGTCCTTTTTTAGGATAGACACCATAATCGTTATCATTTGAGTGAATATAATAGCGTGCAAACCACTAAGGAGAGGTTACGCGCATTAGGCATGCCCTATGCAATAGCTTTTTTATAAAAAAAAAAAATCTTCTTCTTTTTGTTGTAAAAAGCACACAACAGTAATTTGAGGAAAGATCAAATGAGAAATTGGAGAACCTTGTTAAATAGTATTGCTATCTATCCCCTTTTTTGGGGCACATTTTATTACACTTAATTTGGACGTACAACTTATTGTTTGTTGGCTCCGTTAAATTTAGGCAGATAAATTTAAAGTTACTTCATATGTTTCGGTCTATGTTGCACAAATTGATTTTTGAGAGTTGATCTCCTTTTCACTTGCAAAAATTTTATGAGGTTACTTTATATGTCTTATGTTGGGTTTTATTTGCCCTGAATTTCTTACCATAAATAGGTTTTCCTTTTAGGAAAAAGTTTTGGATTGGCTAGTCCTTTTCTTGTAGGAAAAGGTTTAGGACTCTATAAATAGAGACTTGTTCATTATAACTTAATCAGCATTCACAATGTAGTCTTAAGGGCTTTGAGGGTTTTGGTTAGGGGGAGAATTTGTGGGTCAGAAGCTTGATATGTTATCACTTGTGTGAACCTCCCATGTATACCGAGTGAATTAGTTGATGTTGTTTCTCTCTATATTTTGTACTCTCATATTTATAGTGGATTGCTCATCTCCTTTGTGGACGTAGGTCGATTGACCGAACAACATTAAATCTTTGTGACTTTTGGTATATTTCTCGTTTGTCTTATTACTCGTGGTCTTTCGAGGTTTGCTTTGTTAGCTTTCACATGACACCTATTTATTTCGGTCATAACAAGTGGTATCAGAGCCAAGTTCGCTATCAAATATTTTTTTGATGGAGGGGAATATGAGCAAGATGGTATGTCTAAGCGGAAGAAACTACAACATTATGGAGAAGAGATGCAAGATCCTAAAGATTATGTGAAGAAGGTGGACAAAATTATTTTGTCAGAAATTCAGGTCAAGGGGGAGATTTGTTGGGTTTTATTTGCCCTGAATTTCTTACCATAAATAGGTTTTCCTTTTAGGAAAATGTTTTGGATTGGCTAGTCTTTTTCTTGTAGGAAAAAGGTTTAGGACTCTATAAATAGAGACTTGTTCTTTCTAACTTAATCAGCATTCACAATGTAGTCTTAAGGGATTTGAGAATTTTGGTTAGAGGGAGAATTTGTGGGTCACAAGCTTGATATGTTATCACTTGTGTGAACCTCCCATGAGCCTTTGGCTAGAACATGGAAAATAGCCCAACAAACTCCCCCTCCAGCCAAGGGGCCAAATGGACTTCAAGTTGAGGAACTCTTAGCAGGTCTGCCGCACTTCTACAAAACTCATGCTTGTTTATAATCAGTATGTATCTTCTCAACCTCAAATAATTTCTCTTCCATGACTATTCTAATCCAATGATATTTTCTACTTATATGCTTGGACTTAGAATGAAAGGTAGAGTGCTTTGGTGAGATAAATAGCACTTTGATTATCATAAACCTTGATTGTTCAAAATCAAGATCTTTGATAAACTCCTTCATCCAAAGCAATTATTCGGCACCTTCAGTGATGGCAATATATCCAGCTTCTGTGGTAGATAGAGCTATGCACTTCTGAAGTATTGATTGGCAAGAAATAGCTCCATCTCCAAAAGTGATCAAATAACCAAAAATGGATTTTGAATTATCAAGGTTTCCTCCCAAATCAGAGTTTGTGTAGCATACAAGTTCAGACTTACCACTACCAAAGCACAACTCCATATCTGAAGTACCTTTCAAATATCTTAGTATCCATTTCACTGTAGCCCAATGTTCTTTTCCAGGATTGGAAAGAAATCTGCTAATGGTACCAGCAGCATGTGCAATATCTGATCTAGTGCAAATCATAGCATACATCAAACTACCAACCGCGGAAGAGTATGGAATACTTGACATCTCATTCTTCTCTTCATTAGTAGATAGACTTTAGGTCGTAATCAACTTAAAATGTTTAGCAAGAGGTGTACTAACCACTTTTGTCTCTGTCATGTTGAATCTCTTGAGTACTTTTTCAATATACTCCTTCTTGTGTCTATCTCGATGAATTTGTATGCCTAAGATCTTCTTTGTTGGTCCAAAGTCCTTTATCGCAAACGATTTGCTTAACTCATTCTTAAGGACTACAATTCTAGATTTATTTTTGCCAACAATCAGAATATCATCCACATAAAGTAGTAAGACAATAAAATCATCATCAGAGAACTTCTGAAAGAATACACAATGATCTGAAAAAGTTTTCTTGTATCCCTGATTTTCAATGACAGATTCAAACTTCAAGTACCACTGCCTTGGAGCTTGTTTCAAGCTATATAAGCTCTTTCTCAATTTGCAAACATGGTTTTCTTTTCCTTCAACTATGAAGCCTACAAGTTGCTCCATGTAGATCTCCTCTTCTAAATCACCATGAAGAAAGGCAGTCTTGACATCAATCTGCTCAACCTCTAAATCTAGACTTGCGGCTAAGACTAGAACCATACGAATAGAGGACATTTTCATAACATGAGAGAAAATTTCATCAAAGTCAATTCCCTTTCTTTGACCAAAACCTTTGATAACTAACCTAGCCTTGTATCTAGGTGCAGATGTATGTTGCTCTTGCTTTAATCAGAAGATCCATTTATTTGTTAAAGCTTTCTTACCTTTCGGTAACTCCACTAGCTCATATGTGTCATTCTCGTGAAGTGACTTTATCTCGTCTTCCATGGCTTCTACCCACATATCTCTATGAGTATCTAGCATGACTTCATCATAACCTTCAAGTTCTTCCATGTCAGTCAAAAGGATATACTCATTAGGAGAATAACGTGTTGAGTTTCGCTTCTCTCGTGTAGATCTTCTACAAGAGGTCTCTGGAGCATCCAAATTTGTCATCTCAGCATTAGTTGGTTGATGATCAACCGCAACATCACCAATATAAACATTTATATGTTCTACACCCTGATCATTATCTTGGGCTCCTTCATATGCATAAGATGTATCAATAATAGGAAATGGATCAACATCAACTAAGCTCTCATCAATCTGAGAATCTGGTTTCTCAACCTTATCAATATCTTCAATAGTTTGATCTTCAAAGAACACAACATCACAACTTCTAATGAGCTTCTTATCAATTGGATCATAAAAACGATATCCAAACTCATTTTGACCATAACCAATAAAGATGCATTGCTTAGTTTTAACATCCAATTTCGACCTCTCATCTTTGGGAACATGCACGTAAGCTTTACACCCAAACACTTTCAAGTGATCATATGAAACATCATTTGCAAACCAAACTCTATTTGGAACATCACCATTCAAAGCAACAACATGAGACAAATTGATAACATAATTAAGCAACAGTGTTAAGTGTTTCAGCCCAAAATGAATTTGGAAGTTTAGCCTCTGAAAGCACGCATCTAATTCTCTCAACTAAAGTTCTGTTCATCCATTTTGCCAGGCCATTTAATTGATGAGTCTTTGGAGGAGTCTTCTGATGACGAATTCCTTGCGATTTGCAGTAGTTATCAAAGGGACTAATATACTTACCACCATTATCAGTGCGAATACATTTTAATTTCTTTCCTTGAAACTCCTTAAACACCTCAAGTACTAGATCTTTGGATTTTAAATGATATACCCAAATCTATGAGCAAGATGGTATGTCTAAACGGAAGAAACTACAACATTATGGAGAAGAGATACAAGATCCTAAAGATTATGTGAAGAAGGTGGACAAATTTATTTTGTCAGAAATTCAGGCCAAGGGGGAGATTTGTTGGGTTTTGTTTGCCCTGAATTTCTTACCATAAATAGGTTTTCCTTTTAGGAATTTTTTTTGGATTGACTAGTCCTTTTCTTGTAGGAAAAGGTTTAGGACTCTATAAATAGAGACTTGTTCCTTCTAACTTAATCAGCATTCACAATGTAGTCTTAAGGATTTTGAGAGTTTTGGTTAGGGGGAGAATTTGTGGGTCACAAGCTTGATATGTTATCACTTGTGTGAACCTCCCATGCATTCCGAGTGAATTGGTTGAGGTTGTTTCTCTCTATATTTTGTACTCTCATATTTATAGTGGATTGCTCATCTCCTTTGTAGACGTAGGTCGATTGACCGAACAACGTTAAATCTTTGTGTCTTTTGGTATATTTCTCGTTTGTCTTATTACTCGTGGTCTTTCGAGGTTTGCTTAGCTAGTTTTCGCATGACACCTGCTTATTTCGGTCCTAACATCTTAATCTTTGTGGTATCGTTTGAATTTTGAGAGTCAATCTATTTTTCACTTGCAATTATTTTATGAGCTGTCAATTGTTAATAACTTTAAATTTAATAGTTGAGATTTCTATACAATTATGTTTTAAAAATTAAACACTCCCTCAGCTTTGATTTAGCCAAAGTTGAATAACTATTTAAGCTTCTAACTCTATTCAACTAATTATATTTTAGGAAGTCATTTTTCTTCTGGATTTCAAATTTCTTTTAACAAAAAAGTGGTAATGACTTTTGAGATAATAATTTAGTTGAAATCAATTCTATATATTAGCAACACTCCGTTTTGTCTTTGTGCTCCTTATATGATTAGTCATTTTCAAAATTGAGCCAACTCAACTACAGCACTTCAGCTACAACAAATGTTTGAATGTGCACAAAAACCAAGAAAAATGGACATATATTGACCAGTGCTGTAAAACAATAGTAATATATACCAGGTCTTCTAGCTGAAAAAATCTTTTACGTGTGAAAAAGAAGGATATATAAATAAATTAATTCTAGACGCTGACAAAAAAAAAGATTATTATTAAAAACCACTCCATTTATTATCTGTTACTATTATGAAGCACTAGAATATGAGAACACTGAAAAATATATGGCCCTTGTTAAAAACCATACATTTAATATCATCTGTCGCTAAGCAGTACTAAAAATCCGTCGCTAAGTTTATTTATGAATGGATTAGCGACAGATTATCAAAAGCTCGTATTTTCTTTGTCCTAATGTTTATGATATTTTTTACATTTTAGTCGGTTAAAAAAAACATCTTTTAATATTTAGTAACAATTTCATTTTAAATTTCTCAATTTATGCTTAATGAGATTATTTATATTTTACCTACGTGATCTATCACTTGCTTTAGACCAAAATATCTTTAAATCTTTCTTTTTTATTCTATGTCAATAAAACCTTATTATATATAGAGCAACTTTCACATATAGCAAACATAAAAATCATATTTATATGTTATAACTATAGTTTGCATAATTGCGCTCCATAGCAAATTTTATGTTTGCTATGGAGCTTTTGATTTGTATAATTCGCTACAAGTATCCAATTTTATACAAATTATTCAGTTTTGTATAAATTAATTTATACATTGTAATTTGTCTAATAAGATCTGTATTTGTATAATTATAAATGTATAGGACGAAAATATATGTATTTATATTTGTATATACATTTTTCTCTCGCTTTATACAAACAAAAACACATTTATACCGAAATGTACAAACTGGCTAATTGTATACCGAAAATGGCTAATTGTATATCGAATCAGATGGCAAAAAAAGGGGATGTTTGCTGCGAATTACAATTAAAATAAAATATGGCTATAACATTTAATT
Organism: Solanum acaule; assembly: GCA_036250505.1. Lineage (NCBI taxonomy): Eukaryota > Viridiplantae > Streptophyta > Magnoliopsida > Solanales > Solanaceae > Solanum > Solanum acaule. The sequence goes on along the minus strand of JAJOOR010001490.1, from coordinate 1,135 downwards.
TGAATTAATAATTTACTATTTCATATAATTTTCCCCCATATATATCAGTTGGGACGGAATAAATATTAGCAATAAGCTATTTAGCAACAAACAAGTTAATGATAAATTTCACATCAAAAGGGTAGGACATAAATTAAAGACAAAAGTAGAGCCGTAGACGTATGTCTCAAAGCAGGTACTAATTCTACACCAATCAATATTGGCTTCACCAATCAATATTGGCTTTTGGTAGAATCTAAGAGCAAAAGAAAGGTACTATAGTCTACAGTAAATGTAAAAGAATAATGCTATCTTAAGTTTAATTTATTTCTTTATCCGTGGAAATGAAAGCACTAAAGGGTATTCTCTATCATTAATGATTATAGTTCGGTAGGTATTAATAATGTAAAGAATAGTTATGAAGGGATTTGTTATGCTAGATTTTAAATAGCTAACTAAACACTATATTTGTTGTGTTTTTAAAAAAAATTTATAGCAACAATTCCAAATATGGTACAAGTTACGTAGAATTTAATACATGAATAAATCATCTTCTAATCAGCAACCAAGCGACTTCTAAATATATATATAGGGTTTATAGTAGGGGTGTACGTGACCGGGTTGGTTCGGATTTTTCAAATATCAAACCAAACTATTTATGTAAAAAAATTAAATTTATAAACCAAACCAAACTAATAAATTTGGACTTTTTTGGGTTTTTCAACCTCAGGTTGGTTCGGGTTTTTCAAATACCAAACCAAACCATTGTGTCGAGTTTTTAAATTTATAAATTAAACCAAACTAATAAACCTCGGATTTTTTTAGATTTTTGGATTTTTTCGGTATAGTTTGCATACAAACATATAATTAATTTGTGCTCCAAATATTTTTTTAGTCCAACCAAAATACAATTATCTAAAGTGTTTCTTAAGAAAATAACACAAAATATGAGATGAATATTGATGACACTAAAATATTCAATAAAAAATAATAATGAAATCATCATGTAAAATTAATATTGCAAAGTCATAATGAAAATGATTATAATTTAAAAGTATTAAATCATGCTAAAATAAGTTTAATAAGTATTAGTTACATTACTAAATATTTAAGGAAAATTAAAATTAGATTATGTATTTTAATTGTCTAAACCAAT
>JAJOOR010001489.1:0-79426 GCA_036250505.1 Solanum acaule | reverse complement strand
TATTAAAATAATATCAAGATTAAGACACTTAGTAAAAGAATATTATAATAAAACATTTAAAATAAATTACTCACCTACCACACTACCACCTACCACATTACTACTTCTATGAATTCATCAACTACCAATTCCGCACCGAAAAATGGTATCAGACCCTTACAGAGAAAAGTTGCATATGATAATGCAAAAAAGTTAGATCCATGTTATTATTGTTTTTGTTTGACATATGATAGAACTTCCCTTTTTAAGCAATTGGACACTTAAAGAGGAATATCACATTCTTGCACCCTGCTGTCACTTTTTGGTCATCCACTGAGCTACTGGGTATCTTCATCCTTAACTCTAATCGACCACAAACTAAACCAGACTGAACTATTTCAATTGGCTAGTTTAATATATATAAATCTATTAATAGTTTTCCCATGTCTAACCAACTTCTAGTATGTTACTAGAAAGGAAGGCAAGAAAAGTCTCTATATAATGAGGAGCAAAAGTAAGTACCTTTCTGAAGTAACCTCTGAATGTTTTTTGGGATGCCAAGACATTAGCAAGTTCCCAACACAAAACAAGCTACCTTCATAATGTACCCCTTTAACTCTGAAACCAGTATCAATAACTCTACGAAGAGCCAAAAAAGATAATTAAATAAGAAACATGGCCAAACAAAGTTATTTTTCTTGATTATGTCTTTATATAACATGTCACATAACAAAAATCATTTGTGATGCAGGATATACCATTCCAGCTTGTTGGGCAATTATGGTGTATTCTCAAGCTGTGCACTTAAATCTTACCAAATATGAAGATCCACTTCAATTCAATCCATGGAGATGGGAGGTGAATCCTTTGTCGGAAATTATATTATAATTCCATTTTTCTTAGTTTTGTTGAAAGTGCTAACAGGGAATAGAGTTAAATGGAGCAAGTAGAAATTTACTTGACAATTACAAGTGGTGAAACTAGCAGATACATCAGTGTTCTTATTCCGGGCATGAACAAAACGAGGGGAGGATGGCGGAGACAAACCATTGCCTAGCCGGCTTAAAAATGCATAAGAAATAATTTCAACATAACTAATACAAGCATTACTTATACACTTTACCAAACAACGATCATGATGAGGAAATACTATTCTGGTGTTCAGAAACTAACTACATAGTTCATGGGTATTACAAATATCAACATAAGAATTTGTCAAGGAAAGATCCAAAATCACAGTTCCACAAACTTTTGGGACATAGAGTTCACTAAAGGAAATCACAAAGTATCATAAAAGTGTGCTGACAATTCATAACGATGGAGTTAGCTGATAATGCAATTAAATCCCATGACATATAAATGCAATATAACAGATCTAGTCATAGAGAACTCAAGACATAATCTCAGATTTACAGCAAAAATGAACATTAGGTCAGCTTATCAAGAAAAATACAAATTATGTAGATGTAGAAGAAACACAAAGTAGTACAAGTCTGCGTATTTCTAATTCCAATACAGGTGCCATAATGCTCATTGGTACAGGATAGCCACATCCAAGTAATCTTCTATCTGAAGTGGCAAGAAACAAGTCAATACCAAATGCCGAGAAAAAGGATGAGGTCAGTGATCTCATATAAGCAAAGTGTTACCTGAAATTTAAGTTCACTCAATGTTTTGCTGCCATTATCTGGTCGCCTCACCTTCATATCATAGAGAATAAACACTATAAGATCACTGTTTGCTTGAGAAAATCATGAACATATCAGTGTTACCTGAAATTTAAGTTCACTCACGAACCAAATTTTCAACAAAATTGACACTAAGAAGAGAAAGCTATGGACAAATACTTAGAGAGATGTTCCAAGTAACCTAGAGGTAGCTATACTTACATCTTCGGCAGAGAAATTAACGGTCCAACACACGCATGCCATAGCTCCATACACATCAATGCCACCTTTGATGGAGTTGACGATGTAAAATCCGAGCTTCCAAACGCCGATGCCGACGAGGCTGGTGATTCCAATCGACACAAATGCCATTGTTTCTTCTCCAATACATTGCTATCCACAGAAAACCCTAGAGAAATTGAGAACAATTCAGTGACATGTAAGAATCATCCCCTTCAAACAAAATTAATAGTCCTATGACAACGACCAAGTGCTGAAAAAAAATCTAATATCTTTTTCCAGCAAACAATTCAGTGACAGGTAAGAATCTTACATCTTTTCTTATCATTTCCTCCTAGCAAACAATCTAACATCTTTTCCCAACAAAAATTTAATATTGTTTCTTATTATCCTCTCCCAGCAACCAAAACAAAGACTACAATCAAGAACCAAAAACATATTAGCATCCCTTCCAGAAAATAGTCCAGCGACAACGATCCTGAATTCAAAACAAATATGTTTGACGTTTCCTCACACTTGCACAAGAAGAACAAAAAGATTAAGAAGAAGAAGTAGTAGAAGAAGAAGGCATACCTAATAAAACACAGTGGAGGCACACTCTCCAATTACTGACTGCTAACAGATATGAAAAGTTTTAGTATTTAACATCAGGTAGTAGTACTAATGGGAAGCTTCTTGACACTAAGTGAGAAACATATATAGTACAAGAGAAAGAAATAACACATCAACTCACACTACATATAGACATAGCCAAGAGTAGAAGTGTAAACCTCATAAATAAAAGATCACTAGATGATCAATGCCCGTGCTACGCACGGGCCCACCAATTTAAGGGGAAATAAGAAAAGAAAAGTAAATGCCAGAAGCAGCAACGAAAGCAGTGAATAAACCTATCACCAATAAAAATGAATGGTAAATCATGTACTGAAAAAGAAACTGAGAGTCATTGGGTTTATATCCACTGATCACATCAGAAGCTTGAATTTTCAAATTTCACTGGGTTTGTCTCCCAATGATCACATCAGAAGCCCAAGAAACTTGCAATTAAAAGAGAGAGTAGGATTGAACATTCAAGATTACAGAAGGTAATGGAAATGGATGGAAGCAAACATGTGTTCCAGCGGCTGGGTCCTTCTTCACAAGGGGACAATAGTAATAATAAACAACAAAAAGTTTGTTTTCATTGGAGGGTTGGAAGATGTAACAGATTTCCATCTCCGTTCTTACATAGAGAATTACCGGAACCTCTCCAGCAGCAGCAACATGCGGCAGGTAATGGAATGTCGTTGTCGAAGTGGGGCATATTTTCGGAGGTAGTTAGCATAGAACCTTGTCGTTTAGTTGCTTTTAACTATTGAGCTCTTGATGGGTTCCAGACATATTTTTTCCTAGTCTGGTTTGTGATCAAAATCATGATATTCGTGTAAATCTCTGGAACACATTTCTGGTCCGCCAAAAAAAAAACAAACCAAGAGATGTAACCTTACCATGCTACTCCAAAATATGAAGCAGGACAAATGATTAGAGCACCTGCAAAAAAAAAATGAAGAAAATGAGAATTCATATAAGTTGCCTTACCCTTTTGATTCATCCCAAAAAAGACGCCATAAAAATGTAGTATCAACTATAATCAGAAACTTGAATTTTAAGGACAATCGTCATTCTAATAGTGACAAGAAGAAGTACAATAAATCCAGATAGAAGCGTTACAGTTAATAATTTTAGCACCCTAAATATAAAAATGTTTATTTCTATTCATAAGCTAATTTTGTGTCAAAGCTGCTCAAAATGAGGCTCTAGAAATTGTTCAGGACAAATTCTGAACTTTACAGCTATATAAGGAGTCATAGAAGACAAAGTAAACATGTATAAAGATAACTTACTACACATAGATGGATTTGTTCAAGGTGAAACTTGTGAGAAGACACTATCTAAAAAATGTAGCTTCAGATCGATGTCATGATTAGGAGATGATTTATGTTAAAATATCAATTAGATTACCTTATTCTGTTTCTTTTGCGTAGTTGGTTTGGCTAAAAGCCTTAGTGCACTCTGAGCAGTGAAGCCAATATTAGCTTAACTTCTTTTTCTACTACTTTGTCTTAAAAAAGATATGACACAATGCAATACATTATGAGAGGTATTGCCTAAAATGAAAGGGGAGGAAACGACTAGTATTTGCGAACAAGGACATACAGGGGCGTAAATGATTAACTAATTTTTAATATTTGTGTATTCATCGATTTTATTTGTTACTTATCTTTTTTATGTTGTATGGTATTACTTTGGTAAAGCAACATGGATAATTTATACTATCACACTCTCGCTGTACCATATTTAATCACTTCTTTTCCTTCTAACAAACACATGATTATTCTTGAGTCTTACCTGATAACGTAGAAGCCTTTTTGGACACAAAAAATTGTCAATTTGGATACCTTTTAAACCCTTTAGAACTGGGATGCAGAAGTTTTTCTATTTACCTGATAACACATTTTAGATATAGGATACAAAAGTTCATCGAGGTTGAGAAAACAACAACAATTTCATCTGATTTACCATATAAACTAGAAACCCTTTAGAATGTGGAATTCGTCTAGAAGTTGCACAAAAAGAACCCTCGATTGGTCTGATTTTCCTATGGGCAAAGAAAAATCTATCTGATAAAAGAGAAATCCTTTGTTATATGAGGGTGTAATACTACTACAAGCTAGAATTCTTTCTAGTCAATACAAGAAGGTCGAGTTCCCAAACTAGTAAAGACGAAGACACACAAACGTATACTAAATCGTATCAACAACACAAAAAATTGTATTTTATTACACGCTAGACTCCCAAAAATTAACACAAATCGTATCAACAACACAATAAAATCAAAACCCACAAACCAAATCTGTAATCCCACGCAAGAAACCCAAATGGAATAAATTCGGACATTCAAAGATAGAAATTTATACCTGATAAACTCTACTCCAACAAAATCCTTTCAATGGAATGAAACTTTAAGACATCAGCTGCTTAAGTAAAGCATTACGTTCTATCCCAGATGAAAAATGAGAAAAATATGAGGTATTTTCGTTCTATCCCTGATGAACAACCATGAATCTGAAAATTGATCAAAATCATCCTACAATTTTCTTTGTGAAAAATCGTTACATAATGTATTGATTAAAGAATTACATGTTGATTTGTTAGCCTTTGAGAAATTTCAGAATGGGGGCAAAACAATATTCTTATGAGCATTTGAGAGTTTTTTTTCTGATTTAGGGCAAAGACCTTACAATTGAGAGGTTTTTATATTTTATAATTTATTTATTTTTTGGCCAATGAAAAATTGGAAGGAGAGTTACAAATATGTTGGAGGGAATATAACATTTAAGTGAAAACCTTAAGGTCACACTTGTAATGTGTTGTTTTTACAATTATAAAAATAATACACTTTTAAAGTGTGGTCATATGTGTAAATAGGTATTGCCAATTAAATCATAAAGGAACAATGCTTATAAAGTGTAGTCTGTGCCATTAAAGAATACACTTTATAAGTGTTGCCAATATAACTGAAGCCGAAAGCTAAAAACATAGGCTACACTTTAAAAGCGTACCCAAATATATTTTAGGCAACACTTTACAAGCATTGTCAAGATTTAGTGTGGCTGTAGGCCTAAAATGTTGTAGTGTTAATTAGTACTTATCCAAGTCAGATCATTCATCAAAACTTAGAGAAATTAGAACGTAAGATGAAAAAGAAGTCAAAAACCCTAGTTCAAGAACACAACAAGAATCCATCAGTTCCATCCCCGAAATCGAAAGATTTCTCCATGGAATTCATCACCAGGTATGTGGGATTTCACTAGTGGGTTCCTTTCGCCCATTAGATCCCTAGAATTCAGTCAGATTCTTGATTCCCTTATCATAATTAGACCTAGGGTTTATAGAACTTCAGTAGATTATCATGAACTAGTTATTTAAATGTTCTAAATTAGATTATCATGTTGTTACTTCGTTTCTAGCACAAATTTCAGAACCCTAGCTATGTATTTCTTTAGTTCTTGAATTACATATGCTAGGTCAGATATTTCAGTATTTCAGATATACATGCCTCAGTTTTTGAATGTGTCATTATCATTATATTAATGTGCATTCTCAGTTTACATGTCAGTTTTGAGCTATCTAGTATATTATAGAAATTCAGTCATAATGTGTTAATCATTTAATCTATTGGGAATAGCATAATACCAAGTTGGACTAGGGCAGTCACCCGTATAGTCCTAGAACTACGAGCCACATAGGTTGTAAGTCCCCTCCGTGGGTATCATTTAGTGATCATGCCAGTCATGCCTCTATAACTGTGGCAGGGTATATTGGGTCCTTTGGATGGGGCGTATACATCAGACTCCACATTTAGCTCATGTGGTTTTATTGTCGGTTATTAGTAGCTCCCACAGTTTAGTCAGTTTGCATTGCATTGACCAGATTTCAGTACAGTCAGTATTCAGTCTCAACGTGTTATAAATTTGGTCATTGCATTCAGTTTGCTCAGTATTCAATATCTATATCATGTTTCATATTTTATCATTGTTTTATTGCTTTGTTTAGTTATGTTTATTTCAGCTTTACTCTATCCTGCATGCTCAGTACCTTTCAAGTACTGACGCATACTCTGCGCTACATCTTCTCATGATGTAGGTTCAGGTTCTCAGCTTCCAGATCACGCATAGATCGGTTCCCGATCTTTAGCTGAGTAGCATCAACGGTGAGTCCTCATTTTTCAAGGACAATAGTCATGTTATCATTTCAATATTTCAGTCTTATAGTTTTAGTTTTTGCTAGATTTAGCTGGGGCATATCCTATCACTTCTAGTCAGTTAGAGGCCATTTTCAGACATAGTTAGATTTAGCTTAGTATTTGCGTTTGATATCTCTTTTGTATTAAATTCTCAGATTTTATACATTCAATTTTAGGATGGGTATTCCCTATCACTTTCAGTTTCTTGATTTAGCTTCCGCATCAATTTTGTTATCATAGTATGCTTATGTTATGCCAGCAGGGTTAGCTTGGGGTCACTCGAGATCCTAGGTCCCGTGTCCACATCTCAGGGGTAGCTCGGGGCGTGATAGAAATCCACTTTGTTATTAAGATGATTGAGAGCTTTGGAGAGGTCCTCAACACCAATAATAAATAAATCAGGAGACAAAGGATCACCCTTTTTGAGACCTCTAGAAGAACTAAAAAAACCATGTCTTGACCCATTAACAATTACAGAATACCAATTGTTTGAAATGATTCTATATATGAGTTCTATAAATAGTTCTTTGAAGCCAAGCTTTCTAAGAACAAACATAAGTAAAACCCAAGAAACTTTATTGTAAGCCTTTGACATATCTAATTTCATAACCAAGTTCCCGCCAACAATACCCCTTTCTTATGTCATGGACAATTTCTTGCGCCAAAAGAATGTTTTCAGTAATTAGCCTTCCTTTGATAAAACCTGATTGGTTTTGGAGATAGGTTTAGGAAGGATATAGCCAAGTCTCAAGGAATGAATTTTGGAGAGGATTTTGTTGGTAAGATTACTCAAGCTTATAGGCCTAAGTTGTGAAAAATGATCAGGAGCCTTTATTTTTGGAACTGAAACCAAGCACGAGTGGGAAAAGAACCTAGTTAAATTAGCTCCAGTGAAAAAAGCTCGCACATAGTCAGTAATGTCTTGCTTGATAGTGTTCCAATCAAACTAAAAAAAATATCATTATATCCACCTAGACTTGTACAACTATAAGGATCCATGGAGAAAATAGTAGCCTTAATCTCCTTCTCGGTAGGAATAGCTTCCAGAGAGTCATTGTCAATATCAATAACGAAAGTATCTAAATATCTCAAGAAGAAACCACTGGAAGCTCCGGCATCATTTGAGCGAGTGAAAATATTACTAAAGTGATCAATTGTTGCTTGGGATATTTGGTCAGTATTGTCTAACCATCTGCCAGTAGAGTCCTTAATCCTAAAGATTTGAGCATGTCTTCTGCTCCCTCTAATGACACTATAGAAATATTTGGAGTTAGTTTCACCTTTCTCTGATCCGCCTACTTGACTCTAGCTTTTTACTTCAGAATGGAATCTTGAAGCTTCAGCCATTTAATGTAATCAGCCTGAGATTTGTGAAAAAGGATTCTATTGTGATCGAGGTTATTTATTTCATATTGCTTCTCCATTAACCTGTTATGTTCCTCCTTTAGTTTGACAATATCAAAAACGTCTCCAATGCATTCTTTAGACCATTTCTAAGAGCTTTAGAAAGGTTTTTGATTTTATTTTGTAATCTCCACATTTCCCATGATCTCATTGTCCCAAACTTCCTTGACCACATCTATAAAACCTTCTTGTTCTATCCAAAAATTCAAGAACTTAAACTATTTAATGTGGGTGGCCTCATCTTGTGCACCTTGAAACAATAAATTATTATGATCAGAACCGGTCTTAGGGAGATGATGAATTCTAGTAAGAGGAAATTTGGAGGCCCAGGCATTATTAATAATAACTCTGTCAAGTCTCTTACTGATTCTCCACCTCATTCTCCTACCATTACACCAAGTCCATAAGACCACAATCATCCATACAACTTATGAAGTCCAAGCTCTTGGAAAAAGTAAGAGGCACTCCACCCTTCTTCTCATCAGCATTCAAAATAGTATTGAAATCTTCGAACACAGCCCAAGGACCATTAACCATACCACAAACTATCCGAAGACTTCTCCATAATCTCATTCTTCTGCTAGAGTTGCTTTTAGCATATACAAACTGTGACCCAAATATCATATGAGTCACCGATGTTGTTGACCTTAAAGGTGAGTTATTGTTTGTGATGGGAGACAAGGCTGCAATTCATGGAGTCATTCCAAAAACACCAAATCTTACTATTGATATTGGAGATAGCATGATCAGATCCAAAAGAGTCCCGAATTCCTCAATCTGATTGGGAATGAGGAAGGGTTCTTGTAAAGCAATAAAATTTAATTTGTGAAGATTGACCAGTCTCATGAGTCTGTCAAAAGCCCCTTTCGACCTCATACCCCTAATATTCCATGTGATTGCTTTAATCATTTAAATATATGGGGATGAGAGCTTTTGTCTTTGATTTTGTCATGTAATAGTCCTGCCTGACTAGTATGTCCTGTTTGACTTTTGTTTTTCTTTCTTTCCTCTGTTTTGGGTCTCTCGGAGAAAGACCATTTTTGTCAGTGATATCCTGAATATCCTTTTCCAAGGGATTCTCAGGATCTTTGAGAATAGAAATAGCCCCTTGCTCCTGATCTTGTCCAAATTCCTCATGTGATTCTTCGACTATGCTCTCATATCCATATGATGTGATTTTGTTCAACCCGTTGAAAGTTACCTATTCTCAGAGGTCTCAAATCTCCTATAAGTTTCCCATTAATATCTTTGAAATAAACAAAATGAATTAGGGAAAAAAGAGCATTCGTACTACCAGATAGAGTAACATGTATTCCTGAGTCAGACAGATCTTCCACTAGGTTGGTGCTTCTTTAAGAGCTGGTTTGCATCTCCCTATTGCTATTGTTCTGTTCTTGAATTCTTGTGGTGTTGTGTACAACCTTCTCATTGTTGGAGATGTGATGCACTTATGGAATCTTAGTAGTGTCCTTTTCATTGTTTAAATACTTTGGTATCTTTCCTTTCCCTCTCTTCTTTGCTTTAATATTCTTCTTGTTCCACAATTTACTTTTCATAGCCTGAATGGATTTTGATACAGTAGGATTCTTCTTCTTCTTTTTATTTTTTTTTGTTATTGTTGGGTTTTAAAAGTTGTGAATGGAAAATGAAGAGTTGCGACTTTTATGAAGAGTTATAACTTTTATGAAGAGTTGAGACTTTTATGAAGAGTTGTGACTTTTATGAAAAGTTGGTGACATCTATGATAGGTTCTGACCTTTCCGAAAGATTGTGACTTTTCCAAAGGTTTGTGACCTTTCCGGTAAGGCACAATAAGAACCTTTTCACACTACCCTTTGTTTTCTATAAATTGAGGGATTTCCTCTCATTTTAGTTGAACAAATTTTTCTGGACTTCTTCTACTACTACTAAATCTAGTATTCTAAGTGTACTTTACTGCCGTTGAGTGGTTCGCTAACACCGTGGTTTTAGGTACCGATGCACTGGTGATTAAGATCGTTCTATCCTGGGAGGATATATTCCATTAACCTCGGGTACTTGAGGGGAATAATTTCCTTAAGTGGACACTGTGCATTCAGTGGGCTCAATTTTATTTCTTTGAGAAAAAATATTTTATATTGTGTCTAATCTGTTTCTGATTCTATTTTCTCTACTAGTTTTAATTTTCTAGTTTGAAAATACTCTTTAAACTTTGTTGTTTCTTACCATGTTCTTCAAGGTTTTGTTCTAAGTATCTTAGGAATACAAGATGAACAACAATCTGAAGGAAATTATTATACTGCTGGTATTTCTTGTATTCTACTGATTGAGAAAAACAGATCATGGAAGTAGAAGATTAATGCATTACTTCTCCAAAATTTGGTGCTTTGTTTAGCAAGGTAGAAGTGAGAATGTACTAGAAGAATTGGTGGTATTTCGGTTAAAGATTACACTAGGTAACCTTCTTATTATTTATCGAAGGAAGAAAATAGTGTCTAAAAGTTAATTATTTTGATATTTATCATGTGTATCTTTGGAAAAAGAATTTGCAAACCATATGTTTTGGAATGAATTTTCCTTGGCAAATAGTGTTGCCTTTAAAATTCTTTATGTTGTAGAATGAGAGATGCACATTTTTTGTTTGATAAAATAGTATGTCAAAATGTTATAGTTGGAAGGCTATTTGGAAAGAAAAGCATTTATATGTGATAATCTAAGAATATGTTTTATTCTGTCGGGAGAAAAAAGCTTTTGTAGTTTTGTACTCCTTGTGAATTTGATTGTGTCTGATTGTTGTAGACTAAAAACATTTGTAGTTTTCTACTCTGAATAAATTGGACTATGCAATTGGTTTGAAGAATATGAAAACTTCACCTAATAAGTCAGTGTTGTACTTTTGATTTTCTACAAACATCATTATTAAATAGAAACAAATTGTACAATTTTTTTTGTCTTTATTATTAGTATTCTAAATACTAAGTGGTATGTCTAACTGTGATAGAAAAAAAAAAGACCAATGACTTAAAGTGTGTGATTTTTTGCCTGGAATAGGTGCCTCTAGGAATGAACTTTGACACAATGTAAAGATTGTCAAAGACAATTGAAGCACTATAATTCTTTCGTAGAATAATATTTCCAAAAGAGGTTTCATGCTGCCAATGACATTTTGATAGTCTGGAAAAATATGTGGAAAAATTATTTTCAACTATTTGAAAAATATTTTTGAGATCATATTTAAAATGTGGGAGGTTCTTTGCTTATGACAAAGATAAAATTAGACTTAGTGTCTAATTTTTATTTGGAGCACAAGATACGAAATTCAATGATACTTTTGTATTATGTTAGACCCACAAAATTCTTGGAGTATATTTGATATTGTGGTTGTTGAGTTTCATTTTTACTAGTATATGGTATGACTAATATGAAACTACCAAATTATATGTATACTTGTTCAAAATGATTGAGTTCTTTTATGAAAAAGTGTCACTTAAAATATTGTGATTTTTCATGTAAAGATATGTCTATTAAATATAATTATTTGTATAGAGATGAATATTGGTGAATAGTCATTTGTCATGTTTTGTAAAAGAAGCATTTGGACTACATTTCCTTTATTGGACCCGATGAAACTTTGTTCATGGGTAGTTCTATAACAATCAAATTGAATGTTATGGAAAGGTCCTTCTGAAAAGGACATTTGACAAGGTGCTGACTCTAAACAATGTTTGTATCACACAACATTGTAATACATTGGAACAAAATATTTGTGAGAAAAAGCTACCTCGTGGATAGCTTTTCAAACTCAATATTTTTATTTGTTCTTACTTGCTTGAGTCAAACTATTTGTGACATGAACACTTGGGGAATGTCAATTACAAAACCTTGTAAGTAAAATTGATCAACTTAGAAGTTTTGTCTAACTTTGAGTGCAATAAATAAAAATGTCAAGTTTGTGTGGAATCTAAGTATGCTGAGCATTCTTATAAATCTGTTGAAAAGAATTCTAATTCCTTAGAGTTGATTTACATTGACATTTGTGATATGAAGTCAACACCATCTTGTGGTGGGAAAAAATATCTCATTACTTTTGTTGACAATTGCATTTGATACGATTATGTTTATTTATTGAATAGTAAGGATGAAACAATTGAAACATCTAGGCAATATAAAACTGAAATTAAAATAAGTTCAGAAAAAGATAAGAAGTGATAGGGATGAAAAATATAAATCTCCTTTTGCAGAAATATGTTTGGAAAGTGGATTTATCCATCAAACTACTGTCCTATTCACCTAAATCTAATGGAATTGCAGAATGAAAAAAAAACCAAACTTTGAAGGAAATGATGGCTACATTACTTATAAGTTCAGGTTTACTACAAAACTTGTGTAGAGAAGCTATCCTTACAGCAAAAGGGAACAACAAAAAGTTTTGTCTTTTCAGAAAGAAAGTAACAAAAAGTTTTATTTGTTCAGGACAGAATCTATTCCATATGAAAAATGGAAAGGGAGGAAATCCAACTTGAAATATTTCAAAGTGTGGGGGTGTCTAGCCAAAGTCCAAGTTCCTATTCCTAAAAGGATTAAAATAAGATCTAAGACTGTGAACTGTAAAATTAGACTTCAGTAGTCTAGTGAAGGGTCTAAAAGACCTTGGAAAGAATAAAAGGAGAATGCACTTAATAAATAGATTTAGAGGCGTAGTAAATCTTAAAGGACATCTACTTCCTTCGAATATTATTTTGTAACATTTGTTGTGTCTTTTGTAGACTCATCCTTTTGGAAAGATGGTGTCAATAGTGAGATTGGTTCAATCTTGAGCAATCCTATTGGAAGTTGGTTGATCTTCCTCCAGGAAATAAACCTTTGAGTTTAAAGTGAATCCGCAGAAGGAAAATGAAAGTCGATGGAACTGTTGACAAATATAAAGCAAGACTTTTTGTCAAAAGCTTTAGACAAAAACAAGGTCTTGATCTTTTTGACACATACTCGCCAGTAACTAGAATTACATTCTTTTGGATGTTAATTGTGTTAGCTATGGTATATGACCTCCAAATTCATCAAATGAATATGAAAACAACTCTCTTAGATGGACAATTGGAGGACAAAATTTACATGGAACAGCCCAATGGTTTTGTGGTTCCTGGTAAAAAAAAGTGTGCGAACTTGTTAAGTCACTTTATGGACTAAAACACGCACCCAAACAATGACATAAAAAATTTGACCAAACCATGTTGGCAAATGGATTTAAGAATGACGGAAGTGATAAATGTGTTCACATTAAAATCACAAGGTCATTGTTTGTTTGTATATTGGTGACATGTTGATCATCAATAGAGACACTAATGACATAAATGCTACTAAACGTATGCTAGAAAACAAGTTTGATATGAAAAATCTTGGAGTTGTTGATGCGATCTTAGGTATAAGAATCCTTAGAACTCCATAACGTTTAGCATTGTCACAGTCTCATTGCCTTGAAAAAGTACTTGACTAGTTCAAATATTTGAATTTCAATATTGTCAAGTCTCCAATAAATGTGACCTTTGCATTTCAAAAGAGTGAAGGCGAAAGTGATTCACAATTGGATTGTGCTAGAGTATTGGGAAGTATGATGTATATCACGAAGTGTGCGCGATCAGATATAGCATGTGCAATTAATGAATTGAGTCGGTTCACGAGTGATCCCAATCGAACTCATTGGATGACAATGAAAAGAGTTTTCGGGTATTTAAGAAATACCCAAAACTATGTCTTGCATTATAACAATATCCAGCAGTATTGAAAGGATATAGTGATGCAAATTGGATCACCGGACAAATGAGGTAAAATCCACGAGTGGATATGTATTTACTCTTGGTAGAGGAGCAGTCTCTTGGAAATCTTCCAAAAAAGACATGTATCGCTAGCTCTACAATGATCTCTGAGCTAGGTGCTTTAGATAAGGCCGGTGAATAAGTTGAAAGACTCTGAAATTTCTTGATAGATATTCTTTTTTGGTCCAAACCTTTGGCATCAGTATGCATACATTTTGATAGTCAAGATGCAATAGGTAGGGCATCCAGCATGATGTATAACAGAAAGTCTCATCATATAAGAGATAGAGATAATACCGTTAGAAAACAACTACTCTCTAGTGGAATTATCACAAGTGACTATGTAAAGTCAAAGGATAATGTGTTGGATCCACTTACAAAAAGGCCTAACTATAGAGAAAGTTGAAAGATCATCTAAGGGACTGGGTTTACGGCTTAGGACAAGTCATCATGGCAGTAACTCTATCTAGAAGACTGGAGATCCCAAGAGCTAGATTCAAGGAGAAAAACAAAGTTGTGACTGACAGTTCGACATTGTCAATCAACTCAATCCATTCTCATGATGAATACAATGTTCAGGAACGAGGTTAAAACATCAATTCTTGTTAATGAGTTAATAAATCTTAAAGTTTTTAATGATTTGCTAAGTTTGGTAGACTTGACCAAATAGTGTATCTACGCGATGACACGGTTAGAAATCCCCTATGTGAGTGTGAACTGTAAGCTACTTCAAAGAGAATTATTGTCAAAAGCCTATTCTCTATACACTCATGAAACCATGAGGTGTTCATGGCTGAAACGAATACAACCGTAAGAACCATAAACGGTAAAGGGTTAATTGTGTGATATATGGTTGTCTAGGTATACATCAAAGTTCGACGGTTCAAAGATATCGCATCTACCAATTGACCAAGTATATTCGACATATGTTCACTATGGGAAGTCCAAGGGGAAACCTATTTATCCAATGCAATTAATTCTTGATTGTAAAGTACACATACTTGTCAGTTTCTTTGTCTTGGAGTCATTCCCCATTCATGTGGGGGATTGTTGGGTTTTAAAAGGTGTGAATGGAAAATGAAGAGTTGTGACTTTTATGAAGAGTTGTAACTTTTATGAAAAGTTGTGACTTTTATGAAGAGTTGTGACTTTTATGAAAATTTGCGACTTTTATGAAAATTTGCGACTTTTATGAAAAGGTGTGACTTTTATGAAAGGTTGTGACCTTTCCGAAAGATTGTGACTTTTCCAAAGGTTTGTGACCTTTCCGGTAAGGCACAATAAGAACCTTTTCACACTACCCTTTGTTTTCTGTAAATTGAGGGATATCCTCTCATTTAAGTTGAACGATTTTTTCTGGACTTCTTCTAGTACTACTAAATCTAGTATTCTAATTGTACTTTATTGCTGTTGAGTGGTTCACTGACACCGTGGCGTTAGGTACCCATACATCGGTGAGTAAGATCATTCTATCCTGGGAGGATATATTCCATTGAACTCTGGTACTTGAGGGGAATAATTTCCTTAAGGGGACACTGTGCATTCAGTGGGCTCGATTTTATTTCTTTGAGAAAAATATTTTTCTATTGTTTCTAATCTGTTTCTGATTCTATTTTCTCTACTAGTTTTAATTTTCTAGTTTGAAAATACTCTTTAAACTTTGTTGTTTCTTACCAAGTTCTTCAAAATTTTGTTCTAAGTATTTTAGGAATACAAGATGAACAACAATTATCAATATTGTGCTTCTGGAGATTTCTTTGGTTGGCTTTGTGCTTTTGGTGTTGGTTTGTCTTATCTCCTCTAGACATAGAATTCTCAACCTCTGAACTTATCCTGTTGGCTTATGTAGGAGAAGTAGGAATATCAGCAGCTAGGATTAACCTCTGAACTTATCACTTTGGCAGTAGTCTAAGCAGTAGAAATTTTGTCAGCTTTTGGTACTATAACTTCTGTAGTAGAAGCAATAGTGTTGTCAATGTTATTGGCTAAAGTATCATTAAAATCAGCAAAATTAATCCCTTTAGCCATTTTGGTCTCATTAGCTGTAGAAACAATAGCATTCTTCTTAGTAGCATTTTCCTAGTGTCAATTTAGCTGAATGAGTGTTCTCAAATAAGAGTTCTTCCATTAAATAGAGAGGAATTCTGATTTACATTCCTAAAAATCTGCTCTATATCCCTAAATATATGCTACTCCTAATTGTAATATATGTGAAGATATGCTATATTGATCTATGTTAACTCCTATCATCATTACACAAATATTTTGAGTTATTACATAGATATGTACAGATATTTAGAATCTATCCAATCATGAGAACATCCCCCCTCAAATTGTTGCTGGTGGATCAAAACGCATCAATTTTCCTACCAGAAACTGATGACGTTGTCGTGCCATAGACTTTGTAAACACATCAGCTATTTGAAGATCACTGGATACATGTGGAAGAGTAATGACTCTCTTATCTACAACTTCTCTGATATAATGACAATCCACTTCAATGTGTTTGGTCCTTTTATGATAAACTGGATTAGTAGCAATTTGAATAGCACTTATGTTGTCAGCATGGAGAGGAGTGGGATTAGATTGAGGAAATCCAATTTCTGCAAGTAAACCACAAAGCCAAACAATCTCAGAGCAAGTAGGAGACATTGCTCGATATTCAGATTCGGTGGAAGATTTTGATACACGGTCATGCTTCTTGCTCTTCCAAGATATCAAAGAATCTTCAAGAAACATGCACCAACCCGTGACAGAACGACGAGTATCAGGACATCCAGCCCAATCAGAATCATTAAATGCATTAAGCTGAATCTCAGAACCACTAGGAAAGAATACTCCACGAGTAGAGGTTCCCAAGAGATATCGAATGATGCGACGGACAACCACCAAATGTAGATGGCGGGGAGCTTGCATAAATTGACTGACTTGTTGAACTGCAAAAGAAATATCAGGCCGAGTAATAGTAATATTATTTAGGCTCCCAACTAATTGCCTGTACAAAGTTGGATCACAAAGAAGATCTCTTTCTACACGACAATACGTTACATTCAATTCCAATGGAGTATTTACAGAGGAAGATTCTTGAAGACCAGCCAAAACAATCGAGTCCTGAGTATATTTGTATTGGTTCAAGAACACACCTAAAGAATTATAATGAACTTCTAACCCCAAAAAGTATGTAAGAGTACCACGATTTTTCATATGAAAAGAATTCTTAAGCTACTGTTGGAGGCTAGTGATTAGTGAAGAATCAACTCTTGTGATAATAATGTCATCTACATACACCAAATGAAGAACACAACCTACAAAAGTTTTTCAAAGAAACAAAGATGAGTCATATTTTCTATGCTCAAAATAGAATTGAAGTAAAGTAGACTGAAACTTTTCACACCAAGCTCTCGGAGCTTATTTTAATCCATATAAAGACCGCTTCAACTTGCAGACATCTGATGTAGGTGATGAGAACAAACTAGGTGGGGGTTTCATATAAATATCTTCTTTGAGATCTCCATGTAGAAAATAATTTTTGACATCCATTTGATGAAGAGGCCAATTTTGTGATGCAACAATGGCAATAATAGTTCGTATCGTAGTCATTTTTGCTACAAGTGCAAAAGTCTCCTCATAGTCTACACCATACTCCTGTTTGTTGCCAAGTACCACCAATTGAGCTTTGTACCGATCAATAGTTCCATCAGAATGAAGTTTAATTGAATAAACCCATTTACATCCAATTGGACAGAATAAACCCTTTCCCTCCCTTCTTTTCTTTAGTACTCTTCTTGTTCCACAATTTACATTTCATTGCCTGAATGGATTTTGATACAGTAGAAGTCTTCTTCTTATTTATTTTTTCTTTCTTCTTATAACTGGAAATCTTCTGAAGCAAATCCTGAGAACTCTTTGAAGGCACATGTTCAGAAATGGGACTTGTCTGTTGCATTTTGGTCCCCATTTGTTGATCCTCAAGTATGCTAGTCTTCTCCTCTTCATGCAGTTTTCTTTTCTCTATGTTGTTCCTGGTGCTTTGTTCGTTTGTCCTCCAACGAATGCGTTCTATGTTAGGCCTATCTCAAACAAACTTGCCAATAATCGTGTATCTGCACTCCTCAGCCATCACCCCATATTAGTCACTCGATTTGAAGATTACAACAGGCATACCATTGTGAGTTGATTGGGGCTTTGTCATTTGGGTCTCCATTATACATCATGCTCTATGACCTACGTATTGCGTCTTGACTATCAAAGTGTGTGCATACTGATGCCAAATAATTGGGCCTAAAAAATATCTTTCAAGAAATTTCGGAGCCATTCAACTTATTCACCAGCTTCATCTAGAGCGATAAACTCATATTCTATTATAGAGCGAGCGATACACATCTTTTTGGAAGATTCCCAAAATACCGCTCCTCCACTAAGAGTAAATATATATCCACTCATGGATTTTTCTTCATTTTACTGGTGATCCAATTTGCATCACTATATCCTTTCAATACTGTTGGATATTTGTTATAATGCAATGCTAATTTTGATTATGTCTTCAATACGCTAAAATCTTTTCATTTTCATCCAATGAGTTTGATTAGGATTACTAATGAACCGACTCAATTTACAAATAACACATGCTATATCTGATCGCGTACAATTCATGATATACATCATACTTCCCAATACTCTAGCATAATTCAATTTTGAGTCACTTTCACCTTCATTCTTTTAAAGTGCAAAGCTCACATTTATTGGAATCTTGGAAGTACTAAACTCCAAATACTTTAACTTGTCAAGTACATTTTCAATGTAATGAGACTATGACAATGCTAAACATTGTGGAGTTTTAAGAATTCTTATACCTAAGATCACATCAACAACTCCAAGATCTTTCAAAATTTCTTTCTATTATATGTTTAGAAGTATTTATGTCATAAGTGTCTCATTTGATGATCAACATGCAATCAACATAGAAGCAAATAATGACCTTGTGATTTGGACTATCTTTAATATAAACACGTTTATCACTTCCATCATTCTTAAATCCATTTGCCAACATGGTTTGGTCAAATTTCACATATCATTGTTTGGGTTCTTGTTTTAGTCCATAAAGTGACTTAATAAGTTTGCACCCAGGAACCATAAAACCCTCAGGTTGTTCCATGTAAATTTCTTTCTCCAATTCTCCATTTAAGAAGTTGTTTTCACTTCCATTTAATGAATTTGAAGGTCATATACTGCAGCAAGGGAGATCAATCAGCCTCCAAGTATGATTACTCAAGATTGAATCAATCTCACTATTGATAGCCTCTTTCCCAAAGATGTAGTTCGCAGAAGACATAGCTTCATTAAATATACGAGACTTATTTTCAAGAAGAAATGTTACAAAATCAAATTTGAAGGAAGTAGATGTCCTTTGATATTTACTGTGCCTCTAAATTTATTTATGAAGTACAATCTCCTTTGGTTCTTTCCAAGGTCTTTTTAGACCCTTCACTAGACTACTCAAGTCTAATTTTAAAGTTCACATTCTTAGATCCAATTTTGATCCTTTTCGCATAGGAACTTGGAATTTGGCTAGACACCTCAACACTTTGAAATATTTCAAGTTGAACTTCCTTCTTTTTCATTTCTCATATGGAATAGATTGTGTCCTGAACAAAAAAAAACATTTTATTGCTTTCTTTTTGTACAGAAAAAACGTTTTGTTGTTCCATTTTGCTGTAAGGTAGCTTCTCCACACTAGTTTTGTGGTAAAACTGAACTGATAATTAATGCATCCATCGTTTCCTTCAAAGATCATTTTTTTTTACCCTGCCATGCCATTAGATTAAGGTGAGTATGATAGTAGTTTGATGGATAATTCCACTTCCCAAACATATTTCGACAAAAGGAGATTTATACTCTCCATCCCTATAACTTCTTATCTTTTTCCCAACTGATTTTCAACTTCAATTTTGTATTGCCTAAACATTTATATTGCTTCATCCTTACCATTCAACATATAGACATAATCCTATCTAATGCAATTGTCAATAAAAGTTATGAGATACTTTTTTACCACCACGAGATGGTGTTGATTTCATATCACAAATGTCCGTATAAATCAACTCTAAGGAAGTAGAATTCCTTGCAACAGATTTATAAGAATGTTTAACATACTTAGATTTAACACAAATTGGACATTTTTATTTATTGCACTCAAAGTTAGACAAAACTTCTAAGTTGATCAGTCTTCCTTACAATGTTTTGTAATTGACATGTCCTAAGTGTTCATGTCACAAACAGTTTGACTCAAGCAAGTAAGAACAAATACAAATGTTGAGTTTAAAAAGCCTTATGTGAGGTAGTTTTTTTCTCACAAATATTTTGTTCTACTTAGTACAGTTTTGTCTGATACAAACATTGTTTAGAGTCAGAACATTGTCAAATTTCCTTTCCTTTTTAGAAGGACCTTTCCATAAATTTTAATTTTGTTGTTATAGAATTTCCCATAAACATAGTTTTGTGGGTCGAATAATGTCAATATGCCCCAAATGTTTCTTTTACAACACAAACATGACAAATGACTTTCCACAAATATTCATGTGTATACACATAGTTGTATTTTAATAGACAGATATTTTCATGAAAAAAACCCAACATTTTAAGTGACACTCTTTCATAAAAGAAAACAACTATCATATCATATCATGTATCATATATATATATATATAAAGAGAACCCTAGGCCCACCTATGTGGCGCCACCACAAGCCATGATTCTCTTATAATTTATTTTATTTCCAAAACTTGCCTTCCCCTTTCATGAAAAGTTGTGATTTTTATGAAAAGTTGTGATTTTTATGAATAGTTGCGACTTTTATGAAGAGTTGCGACTTTTATGAAATGTTGTGACCTCGGTACTATGGGCAGATAAAGAAGATAGATCTTCTCCATGAGTTTGTGTTGCATGTGGCATGGTTTTATGCGTGTCCACTCCCTAAAAGTACAATACGGTGGCATGATAAAACAATGAATGCCAATTGGTTGTGGACTGTTTAAGTTTCGAAATAGTAAGCTGAACAAATATACTGTAACCAACAACTTTTTACATGTAGTAGCTGCAGAACCTTTGAAGAAGAGTGTATACAAGATCTTCCCCAGAACAGGTGAAGTTTGGGAAGTATAGAAAAACTGGAGTGCTCAGCTGATGAAAGGTAATAATCTAGAAGATTTCCAATACGAGATTGTTGAAATAGTGGATGTTTTTGATAATTATGTAGATGTGAAGTTCTTAGCGTTGGTAAAAGGCTTCAAGTCTGTCTACATGGCTCGAGTGGAAAAAGAAGAGGCTGACAAAGTAGTGAAAATATGTGCATCGGAGCATCTCAGTTTCTCTCATCAAATTCCTGCTTTTCGCCTGACAGAAAAGAGAGCTGGTAGCTTGCGAGGTTTCTGGGATCTTGATCCAGGAAGAATGCCTCTGTATTTACTGTGTACTGATTGAAGCATCAAACTTTTCTTTTCTTTATCATAGACCAAAATGAGTTTTTATGGATTTCTAAAACTTAATTATGTCTCAAAAGAAATTGAGATTTCAAATATATTATTTTAAAAGTTTTTTCAGGAGAGTTTAAAATGTTTAGATTTTTAATACAATCCATATTTGCTTATACTTCTCTTATTAATTATTGTGAGTTGGTAATGCAATCATTACAAAGTACTATGTCACATCCTCCCACAGGAATAAAGTGGGGTCTGTCCTACATCTTCCAAGAAAACCCTTGGCAATGTGAAGTGCCCATGACATAGTTTCTATCCGACTCTGTCACTCTTACGGGAGGACAATAGCTCACTTTGTGACTAGTCTCTTTAACAGTACTCTTATCAATGAAATTGTATGTGATTCCAAAGTCTAAGAGTATGGCTAGATGCCTATTTTTCACGGTTCCTTTGACCAAAATAGTGTTTACCCCCGTATGGTTTCCTGAGAGTGCACTTAGACACCCAACTTCTTGTATCTCTTGTTCTATCTGACCTTCAATTATTATATTATGAGTGATATCCTCAACCTCTTCATTAGCTTCTTCTACTACTTCATTAGGTTCAAGGTCTCCTATTAGACAGTTTAGTTGTTTCCTATTGCATTGATGGTCAGGTCCATACTTATCACCACATATAAAACACAAGTGATTGTTCTTCATGTATTCATAAACCTCAGGGATTAACATGTAAGCAGTAGGCCTAGTTGCCGTCATACTAGTGCTCTTAACAACATCTGCATTTCCAATAGGGTTTAAGGTGTTTTTGTTCTTCTTAAGGGCAGTCTCAATAGACTTCTCTTGCATTCTTGCTTACTAAATGTCAAACCTAAGAGAGGTGAGCTTAACCATCTTTACAACAAACCCTATCTCTTCTTTTAAGCCGCCAATAAAACTGGAAACAAAATCAGACTCAACAAGAGTTGGATTTCTTACCAATATTTGAGTTTTAAGATCTTCAAATTTGTCCAGAAACATATCCAAAGATTCAGTTTGTTCGAGCCTATTAAACTCCTCCACTATATCATCTAAGTGTTCCACACCAAATCTATCACATAGATCCTCTATGAATACGGACCAAGTCAAACACCCCTACTCTTAATGAATGATACTATGCCTTATCTAAATCATTCAAGTAAAGAGCATCAGACTCTACGTTTTCATTCTCAGCCGTTCTATACAGGTTAAAATATCTCTCACATTTTCGAATCCATAATTTAGGAAGAGGAATGGGAACCATCTAGAGCCTGTTCTGTCGATTATGCTGAATTGGAACGAAAAGGATGCCATCTCCTTGTTGTTGGTCACTTGCATCTCGATGAGGTACCCTTTCAAGATTATTCAACCTATCCAGTATCAACTCAAGCATACCCTGATATCCCGATTGGCGTATTATGAACTGCTTGTTGATTCTGCAAGAGCTCATCCAGTACTTCAGCATACCTTGAAGGCCTGCCCTCTACCACTCTAGATCTAGTTCCTTCCTCCATAGCTACCACTCACAAGTCATAAGGATCAAATCACTAATACCAAATGTTAGGATCTATGTGAGTTCAGACTCAATTTCTATGGAATCAAAAACAAATTATTAATCAAACCAAAAAACTCAGTATTTTGGGGCAATTTTCTGGTATTATGATAAGCAAAGAACAACTTTTTTTTTCCAAAACATGTCTTGCTTATTAGTATTATAATAAATACAAGAGAGGGGGACATAAGGCCTAACACCTCTTCACATGTAATACAAAAAATGGAAACAGCTACGCTAGGCTAAGCTATATATCTAGGAATTTCCATCTAGGAAGGCTTCTTCTTCAGTTAGATATTCTACTAAAGTTGAGGCCTTCAAAGAAAATCTGGAAGACAAAGAAGAAGAAGAGTTAGCATGCCCTCTAAGGTCTGAATGGTACGCTCTGCCTGACCATTCGTCTGTGGATGAAATGTTGTGCTAAGATTAACATGAGTACCAAGAACTTTCTGAAATGACTTCCAGAAACGAGAGGTAAACTGAGAACCTCTATCTGAGATGATAGACAAAGGAATCCCATGCAACCTCAATAATCTCATTAATGTAAAGCTTGGCGTAGTCCTCCGCCAAATCTGTAGTCTTGACCACCAAAAAGCGAGAAGACTTAGTAACTCTATCAACTATCACCTAAATGGATTCATGATGTCTGCAAGTACTTGGTAAACCTGTGATGAAGTACATGTTGATCACTTCCCACTTCCAAGTAGGAATGTCAATCTCCTGAGTCATACCCACTGGTTTCTGATGTTCTACCTTCACTTGCTGACAATTGGGGCACTTAGCCAAAAAATCTGCTATATCTTTTTTCATTCCATTCAACCAATAGACTTCTCGCAGGTTACGGTACATCTTAGTGGTGCCTGGATGAATAGAATATCTGGAGTTATGGCTTCTGCTAGAATCTGCTGTCTCAACTCACCCACATTAGGAACACATAATCGACCCTGACACCATCTCCCCCTTGGGAGAAAACCTCCACTCTCTGCTGATGGATTGCACCCTTTAGCTCAAGCAATATTGGATCACTATCTTACTTTTCCTTAACTTCCACTACCAAAGAAGATTCTGCTCCATTCTGAACCGTTACACCACCATCTGATATGCTCATAAGACGAACTCCTAAACGAGCAAGCTTGTGAACATCCTTCGCTAGTTCCTTTCTTTCTTCCAAAAAATGTGCTACACTACCCATAGATATCCTTCTAAGGGCATCTGCTACTACATTCGCCTTACCAGGATGGTAATGCACACTCATGTCATAATCCTTGAGGAACTCAAGCCATCTTCTCTGGCGAAGATTCAACTCTTTCTGAGTGAACACATACAAAAGGGTCTTATGGTCTGTGAACACATCTACATGAACACCATACAAGTAGTGTCTCCAAATCTTGAGTGCAAATACCATTACTGCAAGCTCGAGGCCATGAGTTGGACAATTCTTCTCATGCACCTTAACTTGTCTAGAGGCATAGGCTAAAACCTTACCTCGCTACATCAACACATAACCTATGCCGATTCTGGAAGCATCACAATATATAACATAACCGTCTGAATACTCTGGTAGAGTCAAAATAGGAGTTGTAGTCAATCTAGTTTTCAACTCTGCAAAACTTTTCTCACAATCATCTGACCATTGAAACTTGACTTTCTTTTAAGTCAACTTAGTCAACGGAGAGGCAATGGATGAGAATCGTTCCACAAACCTTTTGTAATAACCCGCTAGACCCAAGAAACTTTTGATATCTGTAGGAGAGGTAGGTCTACGCCATTGTTTCACTACTTCTATTTTCTGGGAATCCATTAGGATTCCTTCGCTAGATACAATATGCCCAAGGAAAGCAACATATTGCAACCAAAACTCAGATTTGCTAAACTTAGCGAATAACTGACTATCTTTGAGAGTTTGCAGGACAACCCTCAAATGATTTGCATGTTCTTGTTCATTCTTAGAGTAAATGAGGATATCATCAATAAATACGATAACGAACAAGTCCAAATACTGCTTGAACACTTTGTTCATCAAATCCATGAAAGTTGCAGGAGCATTGGTTAGTCCAAATGACATAACTATAAATTCATAATGACCATACCGAGTTCTAAAGGCAGTCTTCGAAATGTCACTATCTCTGACTTTGAGCTGATGATAACTCGATCTGAGGTCTATCTTTGAGAAATGACTAGCACCCTAAAGTTGGTCAAACAAGTCATCAATCCTAGGGATGTGATACTTATTCTTGATTGTGACCTTGTTCATCTATCTATAGTCAATGCACATTCTGAGAGAACCATCTTTCTTCCTTACGAACAACACTGGTGCACCCCATGGCAAAATACTAGGTTTGATGAAGCCCTTATCTAGAAGGTCTTTAAACTACTCTTTCAATTCCTTAAGCACAGCTGGAGACATTCTGTAAGGAGGAATAGAGATAGGCTGGGTATCTGGAAGGAGATCAATTCCAAAGTCGATTTCCCTTTTGAGAGGGACTCTAGGAAGATCTTGTGGAAACACTTAGAGATCATCTTTCTGGCCTTATGGTAAGAAATGAATCGATGCATAGGCTCTAATCTACTACCCTTCAATTCTAAGATTGGTTCATCTGGAAACAAATGGACAATCCTAGTTCTGCAATCGACTGAGGAATAACAGAAATGTAATCAATCCATGCCTAGAATGATATCGAAGTCTACCATTTCTAACTCTAAAAGATCTGCTGAGGTGACTTTCTAAGAGATTATGACAGGGCAATTTTTGTATACCCGTCTAGCTATAACTGGGTCACCGACTGGAGTAGAGACTGAGAAGGGTTCTGAGAGAGTTTCTGGACTAACATCAAACTTAAATGCTATATAAGGAGTTACAATGGAAATAGTAGCCCCTCGATCTAATAAAGAATAAACATCAAGATCAAAGACTCGTAACGTACCAGTGACTTAGATCAAAAGAATCTTCCTGATCCTGGCGAGCCTGAAGAGCATAGAGCCTGTTTTGGCACTAACTGCCACCTGCACTAGATGAATTAACCTACTGAGTTGGGCGACTTGCTGGTGCTACTGAAGTTGTGGGTTGAGCTCTACCATTGCCTCTTTGACCCTGTTTAGAAGGATAATTCCTTAACCTGTGACCAAACTGGCCACACCCAAAGCATTCTTCCTTTCCTAAAAGGCACTTGCCCGGATGGTTCTTACCACACTTAGGGCAAGTTGGGTAGGTTTTGGTACCTAAAACACTTCCCCGAGACTTAGAGACTGATGCCCTACCTTTCTGATCTTGTGTGAACTTGGAGGATGGAACACTAGCTGATGAATGTGCTGGAGCTGAAAATTTCTGTTGACCCTTCGAGAGATTTACACCACCCAATTTTTGTTGAGAATAGTCATATTTCCCAGTTCTAGCCTTCTTGTTCTCCTTAGCATGTTCCTTAAGCTTATCACCCTCAACCTGCTGAGCATGAGTCATGAGCCTAGAGATGCTCATATTTTCCAGCAACATAGCATTTCTAGATTCTGTCTTTACCAAGTCTGACACTCCATATAGAAACTTATTTATCTGAGTCCTAGAATCAGCAACCATGTTGAGGAGCATACCTGGAGAGTTGGGTAAACTTGAGCCCATACTCTTGGACTATCATGCTACCTTGCCTTAAGTTCATAAATTCCTGAGATTTCGCCGCCCTTATCTCTCTTGAGAAAAACTTGTCCAGGAAGGTCTTACTAAAGCAATCCCAAGTGATAGGAGCTGCATTTGTACCCCTGTTCTCTTTCCACGGAGTATACCAGATATGAGCTACATCCTTAAGTTGGTAAGATGCTAACTCAAGCCGATCATTCCCAGCTACCTACATCACTTCCAAGATCTTCTTAACCTCATCATTTAAGTTTTGGGGATCCTCACTAATCTGCGATCCTAAGAATTCTGGCGGATTCATCCTAAAAAAATCTCGCACTCTGGCTGCAGCTGACCTAACATTAGTATTTGCTGAAACTGGAGCCCGCTGATTGTTCTGGTTGACCACACTTTGAGCCAACATCTGAATGGCGTTCCGGAATTCTGCATTCAAAACTTCTTGATCTAGGAATGGAGGAGCTGCGTTTGTGTTCCTGGCATTCGCATTCCAGGCGTTAGATCTACGAGGAGGCATGATTACTGAAACGTAGAACATCGAGTTAGAATGGAATTATATCATACCTTACACACGATAAGAGTAAGAAGAAAATGAAGATTTTCCTAATACACTTTGTAGCCTCCCTCTCATTAGGTGTGGCGCACACTACACACCCATGAAAAGGACTCTACCTAGTACAACTTTTCAGACATCCTAGGGCACTTAAACCTAGTGCTTTAATACCAAGTTTGTCATGCCCCAAGCTACCCACGAGACACAGACACGTGACCTAGGATCAGAAGTGACCCCAAGCTTACCCTGCTAGCATGACATGATCATACTAAGAATAATAAAGCTGATGCGGCAGCTAAATAATAATGAAAGTCTGAAATGATGGGGAATACCCACATACTAAAACTGAATATATTGACTATGAGAGTTTAATACAAAAGAAATACCAAACTCAAATACTAAGCTGAATCTAAATATGCCTGATAATAGCCTCTAACTGACTAGAAGTGCTGGGACATTCCCCAGCTAAGTCTAGCAAAACTGAAACTAAAATAATGAAAAACTAAAAGATAACCAGACTATTGTCCTCGAAGAATAAGGACTCACCACTGATGCTGCTGAACAGGAGATCGGGAACCAATCTAGGCGTGATCTGGATGCTGAGAATCTGAACCTACATTATAAGAAGATGTAGCGCAGAGTATGCGTCAGTACTTGAAAGGTACTGACTGAGCATGTAGGATAGAGTAAAGCTGAAATAAACATATAACTGAACAAGCAATGAAGCAAGAGTATAATCTGAACATGATATAGATACTGAATACTAAGCTAACAGAATGCAATGACCAAATTTAGACATGTTGATGCTGAATACTGATTATACTGAAATGTGGTCAATGTAATGGAGTCCGAATGAACTGTGGGAGCTACTAATAATCGATAATAAAACCATATGAGTTAAATGTGGAGTCTGAGGTATATGGCCCATCGAGAGGATCGAATACACCCGGCCAAAGGTGTAGAGGCAGGCTGGCATGATCACTAAAATGATGCTCACAGAGGGGACTTACAACCTACGTGGCTCGTAGTTTTCGGACTATATGGGTGACTGAACCTAGTCCAATTCGGTATTAAGCTACTCCCAATATATTAAATGATTAACACATTATGACTGAATTTCTGTAATATACTAGATAGCTCAAAACTGACATACAAACAGAGAATGCATATTGATATACTGATAATGACACATTCAAGACTGAGGCAAGTATATTTGAAATACTTAAATATCTGACCAAGCATGTGTAATTCAAGAACTAAAGAAATATATGGCTAGGGTTCTGAAATTCATGCAATAAACGAAGTAATAACATGATAATTTGATTTGGGAGCATGTAATAACTAATTGATGATAATCTACTAAAGTTCTAGAAACCGTAGGTCTAGTTGATAATAGGGAATCAAGAATCTGACTGAAATCTAGGGATCTAATGGGCGAAAGGAACCCACTAGTGAAATCCCACATACTTGGTGACAAATTCCATGGAGAAATATTTCAATTTCGGGGCTAGAACTGATGGAATCTTACTGCGTTCTTGAACTAGGGTTCTTGACCTATTTTCTCCTCGTACGGTCTAAATTTTCTAAGTTTAAGTAATGATTTTACTTAGTTAAGTTCTAGTTATGTTTGTAGGCTTAAACTGACTAAAACCTCATAATTTAGGGTCTAAACGACGTATTTTAGGGGTCAAACGAATAGGGAAAAGACCGAAAGACCCCCGATAGAACTGCTGTCAGAGTGACTGACGGATGGGACTGATGGACTGTCGATTCACTGACGGTCTATGTTGGTCGACCGTCATTCGTGACAAAGGGCTAAAATCTGGGGAGTCGATCCACGAACACGGATCACGATCTGTGACCTGACCTACGGACCGTAGGTCTGGCCGTGGGTCAACACTTACCCGAAGTTTTGGGCTGAGTTTTGGGGAGGTGGCTGACAGAAATCACGAACCTGCAGGACGAACCGTGGGTCCTCCTACGGTCCGTGGGTGCCACCTGCAACACCAAAAATCTGCAATCTGTTCTGGTTTTCGGATACGGGGTGTTACATTATCTCCCCCTTGGGAACATTCGTCCTCGAATGAAGACTAAACTAGCTGAAATGGAGGAAGAGGGCTGCAATCCCTACCACTAAAAATACTGAAATTGATTTCTAACTTAACTAAGATCAAAAGACATGCAATTACACTGAAAATACAAGTACTGACTGAAAAAACATGATACTAAGACTGATTCTATGCATGAATGACTAAAAAAACTGTAGAGAAACTATTACCTCAAGTTGGAGTGGAATTGGAAGGAAAGAGGTGAGGATACTTGGACTTCATAGCTGCTTCTGCTTCCCAAGTAGCTCCTTCAACGGACTGACTCCTCCACCAAACCTTGACTGAGCGACTTCTTTGTTTCTCAACCTTCTATCTTGACAATCAAGAATCTCAACTGCAACATCCTCATAAGAAAGACTATCTTTAACAGCCACTCTCTAATGGCACTCCGGATGCTCGATCACCCACACATTTCTTCTAGTGAAACGTGGAAGACTGGGTGTATATATACCAAGTTTGTCATGCCCCGAGCTACCCCCGAGATGTGGACACGGGACCTAGGATCATAAGTGACCCAAGCTAACCCTGCTGGCAACTCTAACTCATAAGCCACTTTACCAATCCTTTTCAAGATCCGGTAAGGGCCTACATATCTGGGATTGAGCTTCCCTTTCTTGCCAAATCTGATCACCCCCTTCATAGGTGACACTTTCAGGAAAACCCAATCATCAACTTGGAACTCTAGTTCCCTTCTCCTTATATCTGCATAGGATTTCTAGCGACTCTGGGCTGTCTCAAGTCTGTCTCTAATGAGTTGCACTTTCTCCATAGCATCATGGACTGCATCTGGCCCTATTAGGGCTGCTTCACCTACTTCAAACCAACCAACATGAGATCTACATCTACGCCCATACAAAGCCTCATAAGGGGCCATCTGAATGCTGGAATGGTAACTATTATTGTAGGCGAACTCAATAAGAGGAAGGTGATCATCCTAACTAACCTTGAAGTCGATCACACAAGCTCTCAACATGTCCTCTAAGGTCTGAATGGTATGGTCTACCTGACCATCCATATATGGATGAAATGCTGAGCTAAGATTAACCTGAGTACCAAGACCTTTCTGGCATGACTTCCAGAAATGAGAGGTAAACTGAGAACCTCTATCTAAGATGATAGACAAAGGAATCCTATGCAACCTCACAATCTCATTAATGTAAATCTTGGCATAGTCCTCCGCCGAATCTATAGTCTTGACTGCCAAAAA
This sequence comes from Solanum acaule, assembly GCA_036250505.1. Lineage (NCBI taxonomy): Eukaryota > Viridiplantae > Streptophyta > Magnoliopsida > Solanales > Solanaceae > Solanum > Solanum acaule. Next base: position 49,027 of record JAJOOR010001489.1, on the reverse strand, counting down.
GTGAGAAGACTGAGTAACTCTATCAACAATCACCTAAATGGAGTCATGTTGTCTACGAGTACGTGGTAAACCTGTGATGAAGTCCATGTTGATCACTTGCCACTTCCAAGTAGAAATGTCAATCTCTTGAGTCATACCCCCTGGTTTCTGATGTGCTACCTTCACTTGCTGATAATTAGGTCCCTTAGCCACAAAATCTGTTATATCACTTTTCATGCCATTCTACCAATAGACTTCCCGCAGGTCACAATACATCTTAGTGGCGCCTGGATGAATATAATATCTAGAGTTATGGGCTTTTGCAAGAATCTGCTGTCTCAACTCGCCCACATTAGGAACACATAATCGACCCTGATAGCGAAGTACACCATGTCCCCCTTGGGAGAAAACCTCCACTCTCTGTTGATGGATTGCACCCTTTAGCTCAAGCAATATCGGATCACTGTCTTAGTTTTCCTTAACTTCCACTACCAAAGAAGAATTTGCTCCATCCTGAACCGTTACACCCCTATCTGATATGCTCATAAGATGAACTCCTAAACAAGCAAGCCTATGAGCATCCTTCGCTAGTTCCTTTCTTTCGTCCAAAAAATGTGCTACACTACCCATAGATATCCTTCTAAGGGCATCTGCTACTACATTCGCCTTACCAGGATGGTAATGCACACTCATGTCATAATCCTTGAGGAACTCAAGCCATCTTCTCTGGCGAAGATTCAACTCTTTCTGGGTGAACACATACAAAAGGGTCTTATGGTCTATGAACACATCTACATGAACACCATACAAGTAGTGTCTCCAAATCTTGAGTGCAAATACCATTACTGCAAGCTCGAGGCCATGAGTTGGACAATTCTTCTCATGCACCTTAACTTGTCTAGAAGCATAGGCTAAAACCTTACCTCGCTACATCAACACATAACCCAGGCCGATTCTGGAAGCATCACAATATATAACATAACCGTCTGAATACTCTGGTAGAGTCAAAACAGGAGTTGTAGTCAATCTAGTTTTCAACTCTAAAAAGCTTTTCTCACAATTATCTGACCATTGAAACTTGACTTTTTTTTAAGTCAACTTAGTCAACGGAGAGGCAATGGATGAGAATCGTTCCACAAACCTTTTGTAATAACCCGCTAGACCCAAGAAACTTTTGATATCTGTAGGAGAGGTAGGTCTAGGCCATTGTTTCACTACTTCTATATTCTGGGAATCCACTAGGATTCCTTCTCTAGATACAATATGCCCAAGGAAAGCAATATATCGCAACAAAAACACACATTTGCTAAACTTAGCGAATAACTGGCGATCTTTAAGAGTTTGCAGGACAACCCTCAAATGATTCACATGTTCTTCCTCATTCCTAGAGTAAATGAGGATATCATAAATAAAGACGATAATGAACAAGTCCAAATATTGCTTGAACATTTTGTTCATCTTATCCTTGAAAGCTGCAGGAGCATTGGTTAGTCCAAATGACATAACTACAAATTCATAATGACCATACTGAGTTCTGAAGGTTTTCTTCGGAAGTCACTATCTCTGACTTTGAGCAGATGATAACCCGATCTGAGGTCTATCTTTGAGAAATGACTAGCACCCTGAAATTGGTTAAACAAGTCATCAATCCTGGGGATGGGATACTTATTTTTTATTGTGGCCTTGTTCAACTGCCCATAGTCAATGCACATTCTAAGAGAACCATCTTTCTTCTTCACGAACAACACCAGTGCACCCCATGGAAAAATATTAGGTCTGATGAAGCCTTTATCTAGAAGGTCTTTTAACTGCTCTTTCAATTCCTTAAGCTCAGTTGGAGCCATTATGTAAGGAGGAAAAAAGATAGGCTGGGTATATGGAAGGAGATCAATTCCAAAGTTGATTTCCCTTTCGGGAGGGACTCCGGGAAGATCTTCTGGAAACACTTCTGGAAACTCATTAAGCACAGGAACTGACTCAAGAGTTGCGGTTTCAGAGTTTGAATCCTTAACCCGAACTAGATGATATAGATAACCCTTAGAGATCATATTTCTAACCTTAAGGTAATAAATGAATCGACCCATAGGCACTAAGTTACTACCCTTCCATTCTAAGATTGGTTAATCTAGAAACTTAAAACGAACAATCCTAGTTCTACAATCGACTGAGGTTTAATAGAAATGTAACCAATCCATGCCTAGAATGATATCGAAGTCTACCATTTCTAACTTTACAAGATCTGCTAAGGTGACTTTCTGAGAGACTGATGCAGGGCAATTTCTGTATACCCGTCTACCTATAACTGGGTCACCGACTAGAGTAGAGACTGAGAAGGATTCTGAGATAGTTTTTGGACTAACATCAAACTTAACTGCTATATAAGGAGTTACAAAGGAAAGAGTAGCCCCTCAATCTACCAAATCATAAATATCAAGATTAAAGACTCATAACGTACCTATGACTATATCAGGAGAATCTTCCTGATCCTGGTGAGCCTAAAGAGCATAGAGCTTGTTTTGGCGTTGACCGCCACCTGCACCAGATGAATTACCCTGCTGAGTTGGACGACTTGCTGGTGCTGCTGAGGTTGTGGGTTGAGCTCTACCATTGCCTCATTGACCCTGTTTAGAAGGACAATCCCTCAACTTGTGACCAGAATGACCACACCCAAAGCATCCTTCCCTTCCTGTAAGGCGCTTGCCTGAATGGTTCTTACCACACCTAGGGCAAGTTGGGTAGGTTTTGGTACCTAAAACACTTCCCTGAGACATAAGGCCTAATGCCCTACCTTTCTGATCTTGTCTGAACTTGGACGATGGAACACTAGCTAATGAAGGTGCTGGAGCTGAAAATTTTTGCTGACGCAACAAGTGATTTCCACCACCCGATTTCTGTTAAGAATATTCATAGTTCCTAGTTCTAGCCTTCTTGTTCTGCTTAGCCTATTCCCTAAGCTTATCACACTAAACCTGCTGAGCATGAATCATGAGCCTAGAGATGCTCATATTTTCCAGCAACATAACATTTCTACACTCTGTCTTTACCAAGTCTTGCACTCCATATAGAAACTTATTCATCTGAGCCCTGGAATCAGCAACCATGTGAGGAGCATACCTGGAGATTTGGGTAAACTTGAGCTCATACTCTATGATTGTCATGCTAACTTTCCTTAAGCTCACATATTCCTAAGCTTTCGCCTACCTTAGCTCTCTTGGGAAAAACCTGTCCAGGAAGGTCTCACTAAAGCAATCCCAAGTGATTGGAGCTGCATCTGTACCCCTATTCTCTATCCACTAAGTATACCAGTTATGAGCTACATCCTTAAGTTGGTAAGATGCTAACTTAACTCGATCATTCCCAGTTACCTCACACTCTGGCTGCAGCTGACCCAACATTAGCATTTGCCGGAACTGGATCCCGTTGATTGTTCTGGTTGACCACACTCTGAGCCAACATCAGAATAGTGTTCCAGAATTCTGCATTCGAAACCTCTTGATATGGGACTGGAGGAGCTGCGTTTGTGTTCCTGGCATTCACATTCTAGGCGTTAGATCTATAAGGAGGCATGATCAATGAAATGTAGAACGTCAAGTTAGAATGGAATTAGATCATACCTTATGCACGATAAGAGTGACAAGAAAATGAAGATTTTTCTAATACACTATGTAGCCTCCCTCTCATTAGGTGTGGTACGCACTACACACCCACAGAAAGGACTCTACCTAGTGCGAATTTTCATACATCCTAGGACACTTAAACCTAGTGCTCTGATACCAAGTTTGTCACACCCCGAGCTACCCCTAAGACACGAACATGGGACCTAGGATCACGAGTGACCCCATGCTAACCCTGCTGGCATGACATGAGCATACTAAGAATAATAAAGCTGATGCGACAACTAAATAATAATGAAAGTTTGAAATGATGGGGAATACCCACATACTAAAACTGATTATATCAACTATGATAGTTTAATACAAAAGAAATACCAAACTCAAATACTAAACTGAATCTAACTATGTATGAAAATAGCCTCTAACTGACTAGAAGTGCTGGGACATACCACAACTAAGTCTAGCAAACCTGAAACTAAAACAATAAAAAATTGAAAGATAACATGACTATTGTCCTCGAAGAATGAGGACTCACCATTGATGCTGCTAAACTACAGATCGAAAACCGATCTAGGTATGATCTGGATGCTGAGAATCTGAACCTACATCACATGCAAATGTAGCGCAGAGTATGCGTCAGTACTTGAAAGGTACTGAGCATGCAAGATATAGTAAATCAGAAATAAATATATAACTGAACAAGCAATGAAGCAAGAGTATAATCTGAACATGATATAGATACTGACTACTGAGCTAACAAAATGCAATGAACAAATTTAGATATACTGATGTTGAATACTGATTATACTAAAATGTGGTCAATGTAATGGAGTCTAACTAAACTGTGGGAGCTACTAATAACCGATAATAAAACTACATGAGCTAAATATGGAGTCTGATGTATACGCCCCATCTAGAGGACCCACTACACCCGACCAAAGGTATAGAGGCATGCTGGCGTGACAACTAAAATGATGCCTAGAGAGGGGACTTACAACCTATGTGGCTCGTAGTTTAGGGACTATATGGGTGACTGAATCAAGTCCAACTCGATATTATACTACTCCCAATAGATTAAATGATTAACACATTTTGACTGAATTTTTGTAATATACTAGATAGCTCAAAATTGATATGCAAACTAAGAATGCATATTGATATACTGATAATGACACATTCAAGACTGAGGAAAGTATATCTGAAATACTTAAATATCTAACCTAGCATGTGTAATTCAAGAACCAAAGAAATACATAGCTAGGGTTCTGAAATTCATGCAATAAACGAAGTAATAACATGATAATCTGATTTGGGAACATGTAATAACTAATTCATGATAATCTAATAAAGTTCTAGAAACCCTAGGTCTAGTTGATAATAGTGAATCAAGAATCTGACTGAAATCTAGGGACCTAATGGGCGAAAGAAACCTACTAGTGAAATCTCACATACCTGGTGATGAATTCCATAGAGAAATCTTTCTATTTCAGGGCTGGAACTGATTGAATCTTGATGCGTTCTTGAACTAGGGTTCTTGACCTCTTTTCTCCTCTTACACTTTAATTTTTCTAATTTTAATTAATGATTTGACTTAGGTAAGTTCTAGTTATGTTTGTAGGCTTAAACTGACTAAAACTTCACAATTTAGGGTCTAAACGACGTATTTTATAGGTCAAACGAATAAGGAAAAGACCAAAAGATCCCCGACTTAACTGTTGTTAGAGTGACTGATGAACGGGATTGATGGACCGTCGATTGACTGACGGTCTGTGTTGGTCGACCATCGTTCGTGACTAATGGCTAAAATCTGGGGCGTCGATCCATGGACATGGCCCATGGTCCATGATCTGACCTACGGACCATAGTTTTGGCCGTGGGTTAACACTTTGCCAAAATTTTGGGCTGAGTTCTGGGGAGGTTCCTGACACGAACCACAGACCTGCAGGACGGACCGTGGGTCATCCTATGGTCCGTGGATGGTATCCGTGGGTGCCACCTGCAACATCAGAATCTGCATTTTTGTCTGTTTTTTGGATACGGGGTGTTACAACAAGATCCAAATTGAAAAAAAATGGAAGAGATAGGAAGTGAAGGGTCGGGGAGGGAGTAGTTTAGATAGTAATTGCCTAACCTTTTTATAATTTAAAATTATGAAATTCAAAATCAAGTCAATCATTTGAGCTTATATATTATGTAATTTCAAATTATATTAACGAAAAAGGGTCTAATATGCCGTTAAACTATGAGATTTGGTACAATATTACCCTCCATATACCTAATGAGTGTGATCCATTAGATATAAGGGTATTTTTATGCCGAAAGGTGGATGTTAGGGGTATTTTAGGGCCGATAGGTGGATGGAGGGTAATTTTGTACCAATTCAAATACTTGCGGGGCATTTTAGGCCCTACTCCGTTAAAAATATAAAATTTTTATACAATGTAATGATTGGATTACCAACTCACAATAATTAATAAGAGAAGTATAAGCAAATATGGATTGTATTAAAAATCTAAACTTTTTAAAATCTACTTAAAAAAAAACATTTTGAATAATATATTTGAAATCTCAATTTCTTTTGAGACATAATTGAGTTTTAGAAATCCATAAAAGCTCATTTTGTCTATGATAAAGAAAAGAAATCTTTGATGCTTCAATTAGTACACAATAAATACAGAGGCATTCTTCCTGGATCAAGATCCCAGAAACCTCGCAAGCTACCACCTCTCTTTTCTGTCAGGCGAAAAGTAGGAATTTGATGAGAGAACCTGAGATGCTCTGATATACATATTTTCACTACTTTGTCAGCCTCTTCTTCTTCCACTCGAGCCATGTAGACAGACTTGAAGCCTTTTACCAACGCTAAGAACTTCACATCTACATAATTATTGGAAACATCCATTATTTCAACAATCTCGTATTTGAAATCTTCTAGATTATTACCTTTCATCAGCTAAGCACTCCAGTTTTTGTATACTACCCAAACTTCACTTGTTCTGGGGAAGATCTTGTATACAACCCTTCTTCAAAGGTTCTGCAGCTACTACATGTCAAAAGTTGTTGGTTACAGTGTATTTTTTCAGCTTACTATTTCGAAACATAAACAGTCCACAACCAATTGGCATTGTGTTATCACGCCACTATATTGTACTTTTAGGGAGTGGACACGCATAAAACCATGCCACATGCAATACAAACTCAGGGAGAAGATCTATCTTTTTTATTTTCCCATAGTACCGAGGCAAGGCATCTCCATCGTTGTATATTGCCCAACATTGACCAATTTGAAACTTCTCCGGTGATCTCTCATCAGCAAATTCGTAAAACTCGGGTTCAGAACCTGATTAGGTACTGATGCAACCCAATTTTCAGCAGAATTCACAAAGTCCATGAAATTAGTTGTCGCTCTTTGGTCTATGGATAAAGTAGAAATGCCTAATTGGTAAGTAGGTAAGGAGGCAGGGTCTAGTTCAAAGGATCCTTCAGGAACGTCATCCTTCTCGATCATCTCTTCAGCAATGCTTCTAGCCTTGGTGGCCTCTTCTTTGTTGTAGTCCATCACTAGTAGAATTAAAAAAGATCAATCATTCATCATAAAGATAAATAATTTATACAAAATCAAACCTCAAACCATAAGATTAAAGAACCCCACAAAAAAATAAATAAACGATCACTCTTTGATTGATGAAAACAAAAAAGAACTTGACTTTGATTTATATAAAAAAAATACAAAGAGTTGACGAAGAAACTTACAGTGAAGCTGATAACTTGGGTTGTTTGAGAATGCAAATCAAAGAGGATTGGAAGCAAAGGGAGAGTGAAGAAATTTGTATGTATTGGAATATTGTCAAGATTATGGTAATACATTATATCTTGATGAGTAGGATCCAGGAGGATTAGTAATTTCTCTTAATTTTTTACAACATTTTATTTGATTTAATTTGATGAGTAGGAGTCATGAGGATACATTTTAAGCTTTATTTGATTTAATTTGATGAGTAGGAATCAAAAGGAAAATTTTCAAATTTTAGTTCTTGTGATATTTTCTTAAGCATTTAATTTGATGAGTAGGAGTCAGAAGGGAAAATTTTCAAATTTTAGTTCTTGTGATATTTTCTTAAGCATTTAATTTGATGAGTAGGAGCAAAGACAGTAAATTGAAATATTATTTCATTTACTTTGATGAGTAGGAGCCAAGATGGTAAATTTTGTCTTTTAGTTCTTTTATTTTATTAAGCATTTAATTTGATGAGTAGGACTATAGGAGAGTAAATTTGGGATTTTATTTAATTTAACTTGATGAGTAGGAGTCAAGAAGGTAAATTTCAAATTTTAATTTTAGTGATATTTTCCCAAATATTTACTTTGATGAGTAGGAGCCAGGACCTCGGAGGGTAAATTTTGAATTTTATTTAATTTAATTTGATGAGTAGGAACAAAAATGGTAAATCAATAATCATTTAAAAAATGAACCATTTCTTACATCAAATATAGTAATTTTTTAATGTTTTCTCTTGAATGAACCTTATTACCTAACCAATTAATTTATTCACTGAGATTGAGTCAAAGTTTTGTTATTTTAACCTTCACTATAAAATTTCAATCATTAATATGTTAATGCTTTGAAGTGATGTTGCTCAACTAAAATTTAAACTCACAATCTCCTCAAGAACAACAAAATGTAATGGCATCGTTAATCAGGAGACCTTCAATTAATTAAGTACAATCAATATGTAGTTAAACAATTACAAATAATAAAAATGACTCAATTATAGAAAAACATATAAAGTACTGTATAGTGTGCTTTGTCTCTACAAAGTCCCCCTACCCCTTAACAATATGTTTGTTGGGTTTTAAATGGTTTGAATGGAAAGTGAAGAGTTGCGACTTTTATGAAGAATTGTGACTTCAATTAAAAGTTGTGACTTTTATGAAGAGTTGTGACTTTTATGAAAGTTTGTAACCTTTCAGAAGGGTTGTAACTTTATAAGGGTTGTGACCTTTTCCGATAAGGCACAATAAACATTTATTCATACTACCCTTTGTTGTCTATAAATAGAGATATTTCCTCTCATTTTATAACAACCAATTTTTTGGACTTCTTCTACTACAAAATTTAGCATTCTTAGTGTACTCTACTACCGTTGAGTGGTTCGCTGACACTATGGGTATAGGTAACGATGCACCGGTGAGTAAGATTGTTCTATCATGAGAGGATATTTTCAGTTAACCTTGGGTACTTGAGGGGAATAATTTCCTTAAGGACATACTTTGCATTCACTGGGATCGATTTCTTCTTTAATAAATATATTTCATATATTATTTCTAATCTGTTTCTGATTCTATTTTCTCTACTGATTTAATTTTCTAGTTTGGAAAATACTCTTTAAACTTTGTTGTTTCTTACCAAGTTCTTCAAAGCTTTTACACTAAGTATCTTAAGGAAATTAATATACTGCTGGTATATTTTGTATTCTACTAATTGAGGGAAACTGATCATGGAAGTACAAGATTACTGCACTACTTTTCTAGAATTTGGTGCCCTGTTTAGCAAGGTCGAAGTGATAATGTACCAGAAGAATTGGTGGTATTATGGTTAAAGATAACACCAAGTAACCTTTTTATTAGTTATATAAGGAGGAAAATAGTTTCTAAAAATTTACATAATAAATATCGTATGTCTTTGGAAAAGATCTGCAAGCCATATGCTTTTTGAATGAATTTTTCTTAGCAAATAGTGTCGTCTTTAAAATTCTTTAGTTTGCGGATTGAGCTATGCATATTTTGGTTAGATAAGATACTCTGTCAAAATGTTTTAGTTGGAAGGATATTTGAAAAGAAAAGCATATCTATGTGATAATCTAAGAATATGTTTTATTCTTTTTGGAGAATAAAAAAGAAAAACTTTTGTAGTTTTATACTCCGTATAAAATTTGATTGTGTCTAATTTTCGGAGACATAAAACTTTTGTAGTTTTCTACTCTGTATAAATTAGACTGTGCAATTGGTTTGAAGAATATGAAAACTTCACCTAATAAGTCAGTGTTGTACTTTTGGTTTTCTACTCCGTTTGAATTTGAAACTAATTTGAAGTCATAAAAACTTCATCCACATTCAAAGTTCATCCGATTGACTATTTGAAGAATATAAAATTTAATTTTTAAATGGAAACAAATTGTACAAAATTTTTGTCTTCATTGTTAGTATTCTAAATACTAAGTGGTATATCTAATTGTAATAGCAAGAAAACAAAAAGGACTAGCGACTTAAAGTAAATGATTTTGTGCCTACGTTAGGTGCCTCTATTGAATGAACTTTGATGTGTAAAGATTGTCAAAGAGAATTGAAGCACTATAATCCTTTTGTAAAATAACATTTCCTAAAGAGGTTTCATTCTTTCAATGGAAATTTGATAGTATGGAGAAAAAATATGTGCAAAATTTATTTTCAAATAATTCAAAAATATATTGATAAAGATAAAGTTAGATTTAGTGACATTCTTGTATTATGTTTGACCCCAAAAAACTCTTAGAGTATATTTGATATCGTGGTCGTTGAGCTTCTCTTTTACTAGTATATGGTATGACTAGTATGAAACTACCAAATTATATATATGTATATATATATATATATATATATACAAAATAGTTGTTTTCTTTTATGAAAGAGTGTCACTTAAAATGTTGGGTTTTTTTTTTCATAAAAATATTTGTCTATTAAAATACAACTATGTGTATAAACATGAATATTTGTGGAAAGTCATTTGTCATGTTTGTGTTGTAAAAGAAATATTTGGGTCATATAGCCCTTATTAGAGCCACAAAACTATGTTTATGGGTAATTCTATAACAACAAAATTGAAATTTATAGAAAGGTCCATCTAAAAAGGAAAGGAAATTTGACAATGTGCTGAATCTGTCACGCCACAAGCCTACACCCTGGACGGGACTTACACTTGAGAACCATTGCTTGCCCCAAGCGAACCTTTAGTTTGGCTTACTTTCTCATCGGAAGACTTAACTCAACAAAGATAAATCTATGTAATAAACTGGAATGTTATAAAGGAACATTCAATTGGCCATTAAGGCAAACTCAAGTCTCAACATAAGAGAATGACAATGAAAGGACTAAAGAACTAACGTCTGACTGTCTATGAAGCCTCTAAAACAATTGAGATGGATGTCGGGACAAGACCCCCGATCATCCTAACAAATGAAATACTCAAAAAGCAAATGATAACAAAGGAGCCCTCCGAAAAGCAAGAAGGCTCACCAACTGACTCTGAATGCTCAACTGGATTAACGAGGCGCTGGATGATGATCCTGGTTACCTGTGTCTGCATCATAAAACGATGCAGGACAATTTGCATCAGTACATTGAATGTACAAGTATGTGAGTTGGAATGCTAAACGAGACATAAGCTTGAAAGGAACTGAAGAACTTACCTAGCTCAACTCAACTCAACTCAACTTAACTGAACTCATTTCAATATAAAGCAGTATAAAACAAGTGCAATATAAACAAAAAGCTTTTAAAACATGGATGTCAAATCTGTATGTATGCAAACATGTATGTAAAAATACAAATAAACAGTGTATATAAGAATACAATTACTTATGTGGGAGTTTCTGTAACTGACAACCATCACGTAAGAGCTATTGTGATGATACGTCATTTTGACTCATGCTACCAGGGCTGTCCTATACCTTGCCGAGGGTATAGAACCTGAACTACTAAGTGGATCCACTAGTCTATGCTAAAAAGCACTAAAGGAATCAACTAAAAAGTATGACCCTTTTCTACCCATGATGGCTACATGGTTTATGGGGGCTGTGATTTGTCTGAACTCACCCCTATATCAATGTTCAATACTACTCCCAAAATATGACACTAGCTCTTATGTTTAAAAACATACTTCTTTCTGTGATTTGAGATAATTGCTCAAAACTTAGCTCGAAGGCTATCTTGGAAATCAAAGTTTCCTCTCTTGCTTAATTGTGAAAGTGTTTACTCTTTTTTGAACACTAGCTTAAAGGCTCTTTCGAAATCAAGGTTTCCTTTTCTTGTTTAAATGTGTTTACATTTTAAACCCTTTGGGAATACATAGTCCCCATATACTTTTGAAGAAATGAACTTCAATCTTTACTCTTTACCCTTTACTCAACTTGAACTTTAAGTCTGAAAACAAAGTTTGAATCATTTGCAAAAGACTCCTTGAAAAGACTCTAAGAACTCCCTAGACTTAGCTCATAACTTTCCTTGAATTTAAATTTATGGAATCAAGGTTATGATTCATGTTTCTGGATGATTTCTAGATATTTAAAAGTCATTTAGAGTAGTTAGAATCAATACGAAGTGTTAGTAGACTTAGAAGGACTTAACCGGACTAAACGATGAAAAACGGGTAGAAAACGAAGGTCCGGGCGTATCCCTAGTGCGCTGCGCTAGCCCCAACTTTCTGGGGTTCATTTTGGGCGCACTGCAGGCGCGCTGCCCCAGTCCCTCTGGCGCAGATGGGGCGTGCCATGCCAGACCTTCTCTAGGTGAGTCTGATGAATTTTTCAACTCGTTTTCTAATGCTAAATCGCTTTTAGTCGATTCTTTTCTTAATACCTTCTTAGATTCAGATACCCAAAACATGTACACTAGAATCTAACTCGAAACAACTCTTAACATTACTAAAACGTCTCAACAAAACCCATAAATCACATATAAGTTCAAATGAAAACAACTCAAGAACACAACTCAAGAACATCAAATTCTAACTCTTTTAGGACGAAAATCGCTGAATTAAATACGTTTGGCGCATGGGTGAACTAACCCAAACCTATGTGATCTCAGATACCTCGTAGGGATCACCCCTTGATGAAATCCACAAGCGTTTCTTGAAGATCTTGACGATTCCTTCTCCTTCTCCTTCTCCTCTTCTTTTCTCTTTTCTCAAAACCCTAACTCTTTTTCCAAAAGTGTAAACTGAATAAGATCAGTTTACACCCCAATTAATTACCCAAAAAAGTAATAAAATAATTGGGTGAGGAAAAGACCATAATGCCCTTCTAAAATCCGTATTAGACTTTCCTTATTTGAACAACCCAACTTCAAATGGGCATATCTCACTCATACAAACTCGGAATTGCGCAAACTTGCTGGCGTCAGAAAAATTGTTCCATGATATTTCCTATGATATCTGGAAACACACCTAACTCATCCTGAGCTAGAAGTTATGGTCGTTTGAATTTGTCCAAAAATCCAACTTAACATGTCTATTTCCCATTTTTTACTCCTTTCTAGTTCTTTCTAGTTACGGGGTGTTACAATATCTCCCCCTTGGGAACATTCGTCCTCGAATGAGCTTACTCATGGTAGGCTAAGCACGAATTAGAAGAAACAAATGCACAAGCACGAATTAGAAGAAACTTTTTAGAGATCAAACTCTAATGCACGAAATGAGTGTGAAGGAGGTGAGAAAATTTCCTAAGTGTTGCAGCCTCCTAATTATAGATGTGGCACACTTCACATCGATAACTAGGATTCTATAGACACGATTTCATAGACTCCCTAGGATTTTTGAACTCTGTGCTCTGATACCAAGTTTGTCAGTCCCCGAGCCTACACTCTAGGAGGGACTAGCACTAGAGAACCATTGCTGGCCCCAAGCGAACCTTTGGTTTGGCTTACTTTCTCATCGAAAGACTTAACTCAACAAAGATAAATCTAGGTAATAAACTGGAATGTTATAAAGGAACATTCAACTGGCCATTAAGGCAGACTCAAGTCTCAACATAAGAGAATAACAAATGAAAGGACTAAAGAACTAACGTCTGACTGTCTATAAAGCCTTTAAAATAACTGAGATGGATGTTGGGACAAGATTCCCGATCATCCTAACAAAAATACTCAAAAAGCAAATGATAACAAAGGAGCCCTCCAAAAAGCAAGAAGGCTCACCAACTGACTCTGAATGCTCAATTGGATCAACGAGGCACTGGATGATGATCTTGGTTACCTGCGTCTGCATAATAAAATGATGCAGGACAATTGGCATCAGTACATTGAATGTACGAGTATGCGAGTTGGAATGCTAAACGAGACATAAGCTTGAAAGGAACTGAAGAACTTACCTGGCTCAACTCAACTCAACTTAACTGAACTTATTTCAATAAAAAGCAGTATAAAACAAGTGCAATCTAAAGAAAAGCTTTTAAAACATGGATGCTAAATCTATATGTATGCAAAGATACAATATAACTTAGACATGTATGTAAAATATACAAATAAACTGTGTATATAAGAATACAATTACTTCTGTAGGAGTTTCTCTAACTGACAACTATCACGTAACAGCTATTGTGATGATACAACATTTTGCCTCACACTGCTAAGGCCGTCCTATACCTTGCCGAGGGTATAGAACCTGAACTACTAAGTGGATCCACTAGTCTATGCTAAAAAGAATTAATGGAATCATTTAAAAAATATGACCCTTTTCTACCCATGATGTCTACATGGTTTATGTGGGCTATGAGTTGTCTGAACTTTCCCCCATATCGGTGCTCAATACTACTCCTAAAATATGATACTAGCTCTTATGTTTAAAAACATACTTCATCTTGTGATTTGAGATAATTGCTCAAAACTTAGCTCAAAGGCTATCTTGGAAATCAAAGTTTCCTCTCTTGCTTAATTGTGAAAGCGTTTACTCTTTTCTGAACTAGCTCAAAGGCTCTTTGGAAATCAAGGTTTCCTTTTCTTGTTTAAATATGAAAACCTTTTAAAACTTTTGGGAATACATAGTCCCCATATACTTTTGAAGAAATGAACTTCAATGTTTACTCTTTACCCTTTACTCAACTTGAACTTTAAGTCTGAAAACAAAGTAAAAAACATTTGCAAAAGACTCCTTGAAAAGACTCTAAGAACTTCCTAGACTTGGCTCTTAACTTTCCTTGAATTTGAAATTATTGATTCAAGGTTATGATTCATGTTTCTGGATGATTTCTAGATGTTTAGAAGTCATTGAGAGTAGTTAGAATCAATAGGAAGTGTTAGTACACTTTAGGCGGCCTTAAACGGGCTAAATGATGAAAAACTGGTGGAAAATGACGATCCGAGCGCTTCCCTAGCGCGCAACGCCAGGCCCAAATTTCTGGGATTCATTTCGGGTGCACTGCAAGCGTGCCGCCGCATCCCCTCTAGCGCACTTGGGGCGCTCCGCGCCAGACCTTCCCCAGGTGAGTCTGACGAATTTTTCAACTTATTTTCTGATCCTGAATCACTTTTAATCGATTCTTTTCTCAATACCTTCTTAGATTCAGATACCCAAAACATGTCCAGTAGAATCTAACTCGAAACAACTCTTAATATCGCTAAAACATCTCAAGAAAACCCATCAATCACATATAAGTTCAAGAATGAAATCAACTCAAGAACACAACTAAAGAACATCAAATTCTAACTCTTTTAGGACGAAAATCGCTGAATTAAACACGTTTGGCTTGAGGGTGAACTAACCCAATGCTATGTGATCTCACATACCTCGTAGGGATCACCCCTTGATGAAATCCACAAGCTTTTCTTAAAGATCTTGACGATTCCTGCTCCTTCTCCTCTTCTTTTCTCTTTTCTCAAAACCCAAACTCTTTTTCCAAAAGCGTACACTGAATAAGATCAGCTTAGACCCCAATTAATTTCCCAAAAACGTAATAAAATAATTGGGTGAGGAAAAGACCATAATGCCCTTCTAAAATCCGGATTAGACTTTCCTTATTTGAACAACCCAACTTCGAATGGGCATATCTCACTCATACGAGCTCAGAATCGTGCAAACTCAAGAGCGTTGGAAATATTGTTCCAAGATTTTTCCTACGGTATTTGGAAACACAGCTAACTCATTTGAGCTAGAAGTTATGGTCGTTTAAAGTTGACCAAAAATCCAACTTAACATACTTAACAAATTTTTTCCAGATTATTATATTCTTTCCAAAAATGACTGTTTCCACTTTTTAACTCCTTTCTAGTTCTCCCTAGTTACGGGGTGTTACAGAATCTAAACAATGTTTGTATCAGACAAAATTATACTAAGTAGAACAAAATATTTCTGAGAAAAAACTACCTCACAAATGGTTTTTCAAACTCAACATTTTTATTTGTTCTTACTTGGTTGAGTCAAACTATTTGTTACATGAACGCTTAGGACATGTCAATTACAAAACATTGTAAGGAAAATTGATCAACTTAGAAGTTTTGTCTAACTTTGAGTGCAATAAATAAAAATATCAAATTTGTGTTAAATCTAAGTATGTTAAGCATTCTTATAAATCTGTTGAAAGGAATTCTAATTCCTTAGAGTTGATTTATACGGACGTTTGTGATATGAAATCAACACCATCTCGTGGTGGTAAAAAAAGTGTCTCATAACTTTTATTGACAATTGCATTAGATACGATTATGTCTATTTATTGAATGGTAAGGATGAATAAATAGAAATGTCTAGGCAATACAAAATTTGAAGTTGAAATTCAGTCGGAAAAAAAGATAAGAACTTATAGGGATGGAGAGTATAAATCTCCTTTTGTCGAAATATGTTTTGGAAGTGGAATTATCCATCAAACTACTATCATACTCACCTTAATCTAATGGAATTGCATGATAAAAAAAAATGAACTTTGAAGGAAATGATGGATGCATTACTTATAAGTTCCGTTTTACCACGAAACTTGTCTGGAGAATCTATCTTACAGCAAAATGGAACAACAAAAAGTTTTGTCTGTACAGAAACAAAGCAATAAAAGTTTTTTTTATGTTCAGAACACAATCTATTCCAAATGAAAAATCAAAAAGAAGGAAGTCCAACTTGAAATATTTTAAAGTGTTGGGGTGTCTAGCCAAATTCCAAGTTCCTATGCCAAAAGGATCAAAATCAGACCTAAGAATGTGAACTGTAAAATTGGACTTGAGGAGTCTAGTGAAGGGTCTAAATAGACCTTGGAAAGAACCAAAGGAGATTGTGCTTGATAAATAAATTTAGAGGCATAGTATATGTCAAAGGACATCTACTTCCTTCAAATTTGATTTTGTAACATTTTTTCTTGAAAATAAGTCTCATATATTTAATGAAGTTATGTCTTCTGCGAACTACATCTTTGGGAAAGAGGCTGTCAATAGTGAGATTGATTCAATCTTGAGTAATCACACTTGGAGGATGATTGATCTCCCTTGCTGCAGTATATGACCTTCAAATTCATTAAATGGATGTGAAAACAACTTCTTAAATGGAGAATTAGAGAAAGAAATTTACATGGAACAACCGAGGGTTTTATGGTTCGTGGGTGCAAACTTGTTAAGTCACTTTATTGACTTAAACAAGTACCCAAACAATGCTACGTGAAATTTGACCAAACCATGTTGGCAAATGGATTTAAGAATGATGGAAGTGATAAACGTGTTTATATTAAAGATACTCCAAATCACAAGGTCACTGTTTGTTTGTATGTTGATGGCATGTTGATCATCAGAAGAGACACTTATGACATAAATACTTCTAAACATAAGCTAGAAAGAAATTTTGAAAGATCTTAGAGTTGCTGATGTGATCTTAGGTATAAGAATTCTTAAAACTTCACAATGTTTAGCATTGTCATAGTCTCATTACATTGAAAATGTACTTGACAAGTTAAAGTATTTGGAGTTTAGTACTTCCAAGATTCCAATAAATGTGAGCTTTGCACTTTAAAAGAATGAAGGTGAAAGTGACTCAAAATTGAATTATGCTAGAGTATTGGGAAGTATGATGTATATCATGAAGTTTACGCGGTCAAATATAGCATGTGCTATTAGTAAACTGAGTCGGTTTATTAGTAATCCTAAAGAAACTCATTGGATGAAAATGAAATGATTTTAGGGTATTGAAAACATAATCAAAATTATGTGTTGCATTATAACAAATATCCAACATTATTGAAAGGATATAGTGATGCAAATTGGATCACTGGTAAAATGAAGAAAAATCCACGAGTGGATATGTATTTACTCTTAGCAGAGGAACAGTACTTTGGGAATCTTCCAAATATATGTGTATCGCTCGCTCTAGAATAGAATCTGAGTTTATCGCTTTAGATGAAGCTGGTGAATAAGTTGAATGGCTCAGAAATTTCTTGAAAGATACTTTTTAGGCCCAAATATTTGGCATCAGTATGCTCACACTTTGATAGTCAAGACGCAATACGTAGGTCATAGAGCATGATGTATAATGGAGACCCAAATGTCAAAGCCCGAATCAACTCACAATGAAATGCCTGTTGTAATAGTCAAATCGAGTGACTACTGTGGGGTGATGGCTGAGGAGTGCTGATACACGATTATTGGCAAGTTTGTTTGAACAAGGCCTAACATAGAACGCATTTGCTCAATGTTCGCTGAAAAGATATCTCTCAAAGGAGACATCAAAATAGGTGCGTATGATTTTTGTACGGTCTTTATTGATGTCACAAATGATGATGATTGTAAAATGACATGGTTCAAAAGGTCAATTGAAATAGATGGTCCGGTTATATGGCTTCAAAAATGGACCCTCGATTATAGACCAACGAAAGATTCTTCTAATGATCTGGTATGGATTTAATAACCAGGTTTACCATACCACTGTCATGCATGATATTAAGTGAGAAAAATTGGATCCCCTGTAGGAAACCCTTTATATCTCGATACTTCTAATGATTTTCGGTAGACCTGGAATGGAAAAAGTGAGGATTGAAGTTGACCTCACTAAGCAAAAACTTAGATCTGTTTGGGTTAGGCAAGAGGATACTGATAACCCGCTAAAAGTTTTCTGTCAAAAGTTGAAATATGAGGGTGTCCCCAAGTATTGTAAACTTTTGGGGCATTCAATCCAACAATGTAGAGCACTGGAAAGAGAAAAAGAGTTGAAGAACAAGGAAAATGCTATTAAGAAGAATGCTACTGTTTCTACAGATAATGGGACCAAAATGGCTAAAGGGACTAATGTTGCTGATTTTAATGATACTTTAGCCAATAACATTGACAACACTATTTCTTCTACTTCAAAAGTTTTAGTACCAAAAGTTGACACAATGTCTACTGCCAAAGTGATAAGTTCAGAAGAAAAATCTTTACAACAATATTTTGCAAATCCTACAAAAGTTTAGTTTAAAGACATTCAAATAAATTTCTACACAAGACAATGTCATATTGAAAGGTGTTTTTGAAGCACAAAATCAAAAGAAGAAGAAGAAAAATGACGAAATTTTGCAAGTTAAAAAATAATCAAAAGAATACAGAATCAACTACCAAAGCAAAAATTCAGGAGTATTTTTTCAATTACAGTAACTAAAGCAAAGGAGGAGTGCTTAGTTAAAGATGAATTTGAATTTTGAATTTTTCTTAGGTTGTTTGAATTGTTGAGATATTTTAGGTTGTTTTAAATTTCAAATTATGCAGATTATGTTTTTTGTTGGCTATACAATGCCCCTCAATGCTTAAGAAAATTATTGAAATAAATTGAAAGCTATTGAAAGTCATTTAAATCCATTGAGAGTCATTTCAATCCTTTTGTGCTGCCCCTTTTTCTCTCAAAAAAACACCAACATGTCCATCTTTTGATCTTCCTATTGATTCTGAAGTTCACATCTTTATAAGTAATGAATCAACTCTTGTCATTGTTAATCTCTTGACGTGATGCCTCCTGATACATCCTGAATTGCATCACGATCAATTTAATAGAGTGTTTGTCAATACATTCTCAGCTATTGAGCGTGTAGTAGTCCATCCCCAATTAACATCCATTTTACTGAATTTCTTGGATATAGTTACTTGTACATTAAACAAGATTTTATTAGTAAGTCTGAAAAGACATGTATTTATGTTATCATACCTTTTTGCATTTCTTACTTTCCAAATTTCCCAGAGGGTGAAACAAGGAATGAGATGGAGCAACAACTTGTGTACTTTATTTTTTTGGCAGTAGACTGCGACAGTAGTCCAAAATGCCCTAGAAAATGTTGGAATTATGAACTATTCCAAGAGGGTTGGCCATCTAATTCCAATTTTTCCTTGCTAAATCATTAGTGGTGAACACTTGGTCTAGTGTCTCCAGTTGACAGATAATGCAACAAGTACATCTAGTATCCACATGAATACCAAATATCATAATGATATTATCGATAGGAAGTTTCCTTTTAATGACTCTCCACATGAAGAAAGAAATCTTCAAAGGAATTCCTTTTCCCCAAATTTGATTAAAAATGGAAATTTTATAGTGTCTCTGTCGAAGAAAATACCAAGCAGAAGAGCAAGAAAAATTTCCATCAGTAGTAGGAGTCGAAATGCAATGATCTTTCTCCTCCATATTTCCAATGTCCACTTGAATCACCTATCGAACTAGTTGATCAGAAAATATGAGTCTGAGAGAGTCTTGACCCCAGAAGAAATTGGAGAAATAATCTTCAATTTGATAAAGGATAGTCTTGGGGGGGTTCATTTGAATTTTAGTTAGGTTATTTGAATTGTTGAGATATTTTAGGTTGTTTTAAATTTAAACTTATGCAGATTATGTTTTTTGATTGCTAAAGAAAGCCCCTCAATGCTTAAGAATTTTTTTTGAAATAAATTGAAAGCTATTGAAAGTCATTTCAATCTATTGAGAGACATCAATCCTTTTGTGCAGGCCTATTTTTTTTAAAGACCAATAGTGGTATCAAGAGCTTTATTGATCGTATGGGATCTGTGAAATCTTCCAAAGAACTACCATACTACTTTTAACTCGCAAGGGCTATTTTCCAATTTTTTTAATGCGTCAACTGTCAAGTCCATTTTAACCCGTCAGGGTTACTATGTTCAACCCGTGCTTTTTTTTTCAACGCAAGGGCTTTTCTAATCCAATTTTTAACAAAAAATAATGGCAAACAACAATCTCTTTTTGAATGCCCCAAAAACTTTTACAGGCTAAAACAATCAAATTTGGTCTATGAGAATAAAACCATATTTTGAAAACTGTGTGATATGTGATGTTGTGAAGGAAGAAAAATATTTACAACAATATTTTGGTAATCCTACAAAAGTTCAGATTAAAGACTTTCAAATAAATTTCTACACAAGACAATGTCATGGAAGGTGTTTTTGAAGAACAAAATCAAAAGAAGAAGAAAAATGAAGAAATTTTGCAAGTTCAAAAATAATGAAAAGAATACAGAATCAACTACCAAAGCAAAAATTGTGGAGTATTTTTTTCAATTGCAGTAACTAAAGCAAAGGAGGAGTTTTTAGTTTAAGATGAATTTGAATTTTGAATTTTGAATTTTACTTAGGTTGTTTGAATTGTTTAGATATAATAGGTTGTTTTAAATTTCAAATTATGCAGATTATGTTTTTTTTTGGCTATATAAAGCCCCTCAATGCTTAAGAAAATTATTGAAATAAATTGACAACTATTGAAAATCATTTCAATCCAATGAGAGTCATTTCAAACTTTTTGTGCTGCCCCATTTTAAAAATAAAAAAAATAAAAAACACCAACATGTCCATCTTTTGATCTTCCTATTAATTCTGAAGTTCACATCCTTATAAGTAATGAATCAACTCTTGTCATTGTTAATCTCTTGACTTGATGCCTCCTGATGCATCCTGAATTGCATCATGATAAATTTAATAGAGTGTTTGTCGATAGAAGAAAAAGGACTATATCATCAACAAAGCATAGGTGATTCACTTGAGCTCCATTTTTGCTCATGGTAAAACCTTTGAAATCCACTATGTTATTCAGATGATTGAGAACTTTTGAGAGGTCCTCAACACCAATAATAAATAAAGCAGGAGACAAAGGATCACCCTGTTTGAGACCTCTAGAAGAACTAAAGAAACCATGTCTTGACCCATTAACAATTACAGAATACCAATTGTTTAGAGTGATTCTATATATGAGTTCTATAAAACGTTCTCTGAAGCCAAGCTTTCTGAGGACAGACATAAGTAAAACCCAAGAAACTTTATGGTAAGCCTTTGACATATCTAATTTCATAACCACGTTCCCGCCAACATTACCCCTTCTTATGTCATGGATAATTTCTTGCGGCAAAAGAATGTTTTCAGTAATTAGCCTTCCTTTGATAAAACGTGATTGGTTTTTAGAGATAAGTTTAGGAAGGAATGGTCAAGATTCAAGGAAAGAATTTTCCAGAGGATTTTGTTGGTAAAATTACTCAAGCTTATAGGCCTGAGTTGTGGAATGATCAGGAGCCTTTACTTTTGGAACTAAAACCAAGCACGAGTGGGAAAAGAACCTAGTTAAATTAGCTCCAGTGAAAAAAGCTCTCACATATTTTGTAATGTCTTGCTCAACAGTGTTCCAAGAAAACTTAATAAACATACCTTATATCGATCTAGTACTACAAGAAAAAGCCTTATTTAAGACCAATATTTAGGGACGAGTGAATTATCACATCTCTAAAAGTATATCTATTAGGATGAGATTATATTTCGGTCCTTATTTGTACATTTTATTGAGAAGGTATTAAATCTAGTCCTTAAAAATTTAATTCACTAGTCCCAAATTATATTGAGGGCCTTGAGCGGGAAAAAAGTTCCGCAATTTTTATACTAAAATATTAAAAAAATGAAATTTTCAGCTTTAACAAAAATTTAAGCGCTAAAATAAAAGTATACTGAAGGTAAATGAAAAGACCATCGCCTTTTTCCTCATAATACAGCATCCCGTCCTAATGCCCTAGTTTGAGCTCTAGATCACCATTGCAACTGATCATCAAGGTCATCACTTTGTCCTCTTCACGTTTTTTGCTTAATCTTGACGTTTCTTGATGTTCCTTTGCCCTAATCGCGTCTATTTGCTTGTATAGTTGCTGCTATGCTCAAAACAGAATTCCACCCCAGCTTTGCTCGAAAAAGAATTATAGGTTGGTTCCTCTTCCGATCGAGTTGTTGTGTTTCTTCTATATCTTTTGTTGATGTCTTTTTTTCATTGTTATGTTCAAGCTACTCTTTTTTTCTTCCTGCATAATCTTATCTTGATGTTCCTCTGCCTAATCCCGTCTTTTTGCTTGTTTCATTGCTGCTCTGCTCAAGACAGAATTCCACCCCAACTTTGCTCGAAACGAAGTTTCAGGTTGGTTCCTCTTCCATTCGAGTTGTTGTGTTTCTTTGATATGTTTTACTGATGTCATTTTTTCATTGTTGTATTCAAGATGCACTCTTTGTTCTTCCTGCTTAATCTTGACGTTCCTTTCCTAATCGCGTCTTTTTGCTTGAATCGTTGTTGCTCTGCTCAAAACAAAATTGCACCCCAGCTTTGCTCGAAACAGAATTCCAGGTTGGTTCCTCTTCCAATCAAGTTGTTGTTGTTTCTTCTATATGTTTTATTGATGTCGTTTTCTTTATTGTTGTATTCAAGCTACTCTATTTGTTCTTCCTTTTTTTTAACTCCTGTAATTGAAAAATAGAACCAATATAATGGACAATCAAGTTCCATAGATAAAACTCCACAACAGTGACTCTTATTTCACCTGTCGTATATGCATATAACATATCTATCACGAATAGCCTTTCAGGATTCAGTTTGTAGACATAAATGTATGCCAAATGCAATAATTAAGGGATCCACATATATGTATAGTCTAACTTAATTTACATCTAAAATAGGGTGCTAAATATATTTTGCTGCAGAATAACCAAGTGTGCTACAGATACAAATTGATACAAGTGTGAAGCTTACACTCCACCATAGTCAGTTCAAGCTTTAAATATCACTGAAACAAAACTAATTGAGTACATGTGTTTAACCTCATTTCATGGGCCGCTGAACGTAAGATTTATTGGGATCTTCTGTTTTCAATTTTGGAGGCTGAATTTCTCCTTTCTTAACCTGCAATTAAGGTAATAACAGTCTTACCATCTTTCGTCCCTTCATGAAATCTCTCCAACTGGACACCTTATAATAAATAGAAGAAAAGTTTCAAAACTCAACACAGTAAGTCTAGATTTTGAACATGTTGGCTGTCTTAACTGTACAATTTCATATCATCATGAATATTAGGTTCAGTACGATTATCATGTTTGTCACTAAGGATTGTGGTAGGATGGATATAATTCCTAATCCTTTAACCAGAAGCTTTACGTTGAGACCTGAAAATGGAAAATAATTTGGTAGAGAGCGCATCTCTGTTTAACGAGTCTTACACAATAGTTGTCCGAATTAGTCGGTGCCCCAAAACGAATACCAAACATGGAGTGGAAAACCAAAAAAAAAGATTATTATGTTCATAAGAACCCAATCACCTGTGTTACTAGTTGTATCATTTGCTATAGAAAAAAAAGACACTAAAGATTCAAAAAACATTCTTCATTGTAAAAGTACAGTTGCATAATAGATGACATAAACCACTCAAGTTCGTAGGCGATTGTCAACAACTTTATGTTCCTGAAATCATGAGAGTCATTTGCTCGGCTCCTGTAGCATCATGTCTTAGGTTCTTAGCTAAGAGATGAGATATCCATGACCCAGCACAGGGCCAGAACCATTATGTGTAGTTGTATTTCTGATAAATGGAGTATGATAGGATTTTATATTAATCCTTTCATGCTATGCACAGCTGCATGACTGATATATATATATATGAATTTAAATTTAATTCTCAAACTTAAACAAACATTCACCTCTATTATGATTTAGTGATGGAAAATGTGGTGTTCTGGAGTTTAAACTTATAACCAATGTAGCATATAGTTGGAATTACAAGTTTGCTTGATTCTTTCTTTATGTATTAGTTTGAGGATGCGATTAAGGAATTCTTAACTTTAGGATAAGTTAGTTATGAGCCAAGACTTTTTAATCACAAGCGACTACCAACAAGAATTTTTTAATCACAAACGACTATTTTGTGTAAGTACAAAGCTATAGAAGATTACATGTTTTAAGATAAGTAATCTTTTATGTTTCTTAGTGCAATCTGATTATTTTTTTGTTAAAAAAATGCATTTCAATCATTTTTGGAATCCAAAAAGTCACATGTGAGTTGAGTGAGATGTACAATAAGCTTCTCTATCAAATAATTAGATACTCCATTTTATCTTATCTTAAGATGAGTTAAATGAAACATCATGAATAATTCTTTTAGACAAGTAGTGTACGTTTTAACAAGTTGTGTATCAATCATAACACACATTTCTAATGGTTACATTGTGAATGGATATAGATTTCATGTGGAAGATTATGATAAAAAGTTAAGGACTCAAAATTGTGGTGTCATTGTATTGGGTGAGAATGATAAAGATAGTGAGAACCTTGATCACTATAGAGTTTTAACTGATGTAATTGAGTTGCAATTTGTCATGGATAGAAGAGTGATTTTATTTCGTTGTAATTGGTTTGATGTGTATGATGAAATAAAAGGAGTTAAGAAAGATGAGTATGATTTCGTGAGTGTTAATCCATATAGATTCTTGAAAACAAATGAGCCATTTGTCTTAGCGGACCAAGCATCTCAAGTGTTTTATGCTAATGATAATTCCAATAAAGGTTGGCAAGTAGTGAAGAAGACTCAACCTCGTGATTCCTATGATATTGTGGAACAAATGAATGATGATATTGTAGAGTTATGAAGTCCTTCACAAAAGAAACGTAAAAGAACTAATGAGGTGAAGTATATTTTTCTGAATTAATATATTCACTGTTACACTTTACGATGACATGATTTCTTTTATTCTTACATTGTCGTAAATGTCTTCTTATTATTTATTTATTTTTGGCTCTTTTTTGCAGGTTCAAGATGAAACCATTGAAAACTGAAAATGAGGCTGACTCATCTATGAAGAGTACTATCAGATATACGTTTGTTGTGCCTGGTGCTATTGGAAAGGGCCGAGGACGAGGGCTTAAATCTTTGGTTGAGAGAAGAAATTTGCCAACTAAGAGTTATGTTTCTCAATCTAGTGATCTGGTTAATCACTACATCCAAGAAATTGAAACAAGTAAGAGTTTTGTACTCAATCCAGTGATCTGGTTATTTTTAAAAAAATATAATTCTTTGTTTTTTTCTGTCCTGAAAATTTAATCTTCTCTTTGACCCGCTGTTATTTCTTACATCTTCTCGCTCTCAAAAAGAATATTCTAACGTATTGATAATATAGATTTGTTTTTTCCATGTTGTGTAGGGAAGGGCAGAGGACAAGGACTTACAAACTCTACTTTGTTTACTAGCCAAGGAACGACAACATTACCTAAGAACTCCATTGATCTTGAGAAAGAGAACAAGCAAATAAACCCCTCAGCTCATGCATCGACTAATCTAGGTAGGCTATATATATACCCAAGAAGTCTAGACAAGATTTTTGGAAATCTGCTATGTTTTCAAACAAAAGTTTAAGTTTGTCTGTAATACCTTTGAACTATTTTCAGTTTCGTACTTTCCAGATGTAGCACATCGTAGCTCCCCAAAATGAAACCATTTTGCAAGTACTTGTTATTTTTTTCAGCTTCTTCCTCTCTGAAGCACTAGGCTAAAGTATTGCTAATATGATTTGATTTCTCCAGGTTTGATAGGGAAGGGGCGAGGACAAGGATTTACAAGCTCTAATTTTTCTACTAGTCAAGGAATGGGAATGAAACATAACAACTACATGACTTCTGAATCTGAGGTGGAAAATATTAACAAGAGTGCTCTTTATGCTAATCAACATATCAAAACTCCTTCTAAAAGCACAAGAGCGAATTTGACCATGTCGTCTAGTCAAGAAATGCAAAGAATGGATAAAATGATTCTTGAGAAAGAGGATATGCAAACTAATATTTCATTGCCTCCATCTATTGATCAAGTTAAGGAACACTCTCAAACAACTAAAAAAGGTACGGTATTTTCAATCCATTTCTTATTAATTTCTAAAGTTGAATTTGATTGCTATAGTTTTTCCTAAATTATGTATCGTAGATTCATCTTATCCTACAAAGGTAAGAAGAGTTTGAGGGAGCTACATGTGCAAAGAAGTTGCTTCACTAGAAAATGGAGAAAAGCTGAAAGTAACATTTTACAATAATCGAACTGTTGGAACAAATAGCAAATTATTTTCAAGGCATTTGGGAAAAATTGTTCGTGACCGTAATATATGTTCGTTGGGAGTAACCTCGTGGAGTGATATTAAGCAATAAAAGTTAAGTCACATGTGGGCAGCTGTTGAGGTAACAAATTTAAACTTCATTCAAATATTTCATTAACATAAATGTGGTCCAACAAATGTGTTCTTGTTCTATTGCAACAAGGATTTGTTGTAATGATTCTCTCTTTGTTGACATTGATTTGTATAACATGATCCAGAACTACAGATGGTACAGTGTTATTAAAAGCGAGCGCTTCGTTGCTTAAAGCGAGAACCGAAGCGAAGCGAAAAAAATTTGTATCACTTTTTTTGTAGTGAAGCGAAGCTATGGTAGAAAAGTGAGCTCTTCAGTCCTAGAAGTGAGAAGCGAGACTTCAGTAAGAGTGAGAAAAAGCTCTATTTTGCAATTTCCCCTATTTTGTGTTTTTCTATTTTGCAATATATTCTTCTCTGTTTTTTTTTTCAATTTTGCCATTTCTTTCTCTGGTTTGTATTGCTTTCTCTGTTATGCTCTGCTTTGTCCTTTCTTGATTCTTCTCCCTTGGTAATAACTCAACTCATGTCCCAATTTTTTTAGCACAAATTTGAGGCTGTTGACATGAATGATCATCGTGATCATATCTTGGGATGGATGAATGAGTTATGGAACAAATGGAGAGGACACTTACATGCAAAATATGTGAAGGATAAGCCCATTCAACACTCTCTTAAGAATATCCCAAGGGGAGTAGACAAAAAAGAAAGGGAACGGTTAGTAAATGAACATTTTACTTCTGAAAGTTTTTAGGTATGTATACTGCTTAAGTTTATTACTAGGAAACACCCTTGAAGCCTGTTCAGGCATGAGATGCCTTATGTTTTAACAATTTTGTTATAATTATTCTAATTAAGTTTATCGTTTTACAAATACAGGAAAGAAGCATTAGGAATGCAAAAAACAATCTAAGTTGAAGATGCTCCATCATATTGGTAGCAAACCTATTCGAGAGATTATTTATCAAAAGGTATTGTTAAAAAACTATTTTCCTTGATGGAGTATTTACGAGCTTTGTGTTATTTGACGTGTTTGAATTTGATGTAAAAGGTGGGAAAGATGGCAATCCACCAGATTTGGCAACTATTTTCTTTGAGACTCGTAAGAAAGATAACAAGCTTATTGAACCTGAAGCAATTGAAAAACATGTACATTTGGTAAATTGAATAAGTTAATAGCCAAAAATTGTTGTGTTTTGATAGAAAATATCCTTTTATATATTTTGTAGACTCAAATTGAGGAAATAGTTCAAGAAGATCCATCCCTATCTAGTATAGAGATTGTTGAAAAATGTTGTGGACCACAAACTCGTAGCCATGTATTTGGATTTGGGGGTGGAGTAAATGCGAAAGATTTTAAAGGTGGGACTTCTTCAAAGGCTGAAATATTATCCGCGCTACGTTCAACTCAAGATGATAACAAATTCTTGAATGAAGAAAACAAATCCTTGAATGAGGAAAAAAAATCCTTGAATGATCGCTTGTCTACCTTAGAAGATGCGATGAAAGAAATATTGAAAATGAAAGAACTCTTTGCTGCTCAACAATCAGATGTCCCACCTACAATATCACCTCTTCCAACTGAATGATTATTGTTTTTTTGCTGACTAAGTAAGTAACAATATACCCGACTTTATTTTATTATATGAAGAATTTTAATTCTTGAGATGATAGATCTGCCTCAATAGTCTCTGCGATGTCCTCATCCTCTGCTATCTCTTGGTTAAATGTTCTTTTTCTAGACTGTACAACCAATTTGCCCATCCCTCTAGTTTACATTGCCATTCTTGTCGGACTAGCTTCTTCTTCATTGGTCTCTGCAGTGGTGGCTGTAGATATTTACCATCAGATAGGTTATGTAGATAGTTACCATCATATTAAGACATTCATCAGTATGACTCTGACTTTGGCTCCACAACCAGCATGATATTTTCATGTATTATCCATATGCACTTCATTTTCATTGCTAGTTATAATACTCATATTTGTTTGGAGCAAATTCATTTTCATTGCTTTCATTTTTTGTAATTAATGTTTGCATTATCCATGTTATCAAGTTCTTCCTGTTCTTTTTCCCGATTCCATTGCTCTATTCTTGCATGCCTCTCTTCACTGTCATCCCTAACTGGAATTCGGTCTCTCCTGCCACTGGGACTCCTACTTCTACCCCTCCTATGGTCAGGGATTGTACTTCTGTTCATCCTGCTACGAATCTCATAATAATGATCCCTTTCATCATACTTTCTACTATGACTCTTGTGAGAGCGGTCTTGATAGCTGCGATGCCTCAAAGGGCTTTGGCTCATGCTTCTGCTATGCCTTCTCCTAAACCTTCCAAAGAACTTATGTCGCAATTCCCTGCTGATCTTTTTAAGGTGCATAAAGTTGCAATATCCACATTAAAATTCCTTGTGGTTTCTTATCAACAACCATTATAGCCGAGCTTGTTTGAGATTCAAACATCTTTTTTGCTGCGTCTAAAATAGTATCGTTTGGCTCAACTGTTACAGTTCTGGAAACACCATAAAAAACTGTTGGTGACTTGCAGAAAATCTATTTTTTGTTATATTCTTTAGGAGATTAAAAGTGAAGATATTACCTACTTTGGATTTTCAGAAATGATTGTAGAGAAAAAAGGTTAACAAATGTCACTTGCAATGACCATCAATGAGTCACATGAACTGGGAAAAGTCATCAGTAACACTAGACAAAATGTTCGAATACCAACCAAAAACAGATGCTCCGCGGCCAATTTTTTTCAACTCCCTCAACGGCGCGCAACTACAAATGCGTTTCCTTTCTCTGCTTCCCTTTCAAGGCGAATCAGGTCTTTGATACATATTTAAGAGGAGAATAGTAGGACTAATAGTGGGTTTCGTGTGGAGCCTCAAACATCAATCGCCATGATATATATTTGTGAATGTTTCGTCAGTTAGTTCCAGATGATATTTATTTCACACAAGAGATTTCTCCCCTGTTTTTTATTCATTGCAGATGTTATATATTTAGTTGTATATCTTTAAAATAGATATTAGATTCTCAGTTAAAGCATCTCAAAGTTTTTCTAATGGATTTTTTTCTTATTTTCTTGCAGCTTTTGTTGGTGTTTCTGGATAACACTCGATGAAGATTGGAACTTTTATTTTTTTGCCTAGTTTTTGTTCATTGTTATGTGCAAGATACAAGTTTAGAAGAAAATGAATGAGATCAATATTAGTTTGCTACAAATTTAATGCAAAACTTGATGTTAGTCTAACTCGAAAGTTAGCTATGTTGTTTTGTTAAACAAATATTGAAACCAATGATCATAGATGTTAGCTAGTTTATTGTAATGAATTGCTTTCTTTACATATGTCGTATTGCCTCTGTCTCTTCTCTATATATATCATCTTTTCATAGAGAAATTTTTAGTAGCCATTCGATTTGTTGATGAAATGTATTAGTGCTCAATCTAGGACAATAATTATTTCTGGTCTCTAAAGGCCAATCTTTGTCCACGCTTGCTGCTCGTCTCTAATGCTATTCTAGGACGGGGTTGTTGATAGTCGCCAAAGGTATTCTAGGATGAGGTTGGTGAGTCGCTATAAGTATTTCTAAGACCAGATAGTTCTCGTCTTTAAAGCAATTCTAAGGACAAGTCTTTAATGGTTGCTAGGGATTACTAGGACCAGATCTATATCGTCTCTAAAGATTATTACGACTAGTTTTTGGTGGTCGTTATAGTTTTTTACCGACCTGAAAAACTTATTTCTTGGTCTATTTGAGACCAGAATTAACGTCCCTAATGGTATTTCGCGACCAGATAGGATCCCCGTCCCAAAAACATTTAACGACTGGTTTCTTTGTCCCATCCTTGTTGAGCGATAGCGAAGGAAGCTTTTAGGACGGGTGGTGACTAGATTTTTCAGGTCTCAAATGCTCGTTTGGGACTAGATTTCGACTTTCAGGAACCAGATTTCCCTTCCTTAGAGACTGTTTTTCTTGTAGTGTAGACCTGCAGAACTATTAGGATCCATGGAGAAAACATCAGCCTCAATTTCCTCCTCAGTAGGAATAGCTTCCAGAGAGTCATTGTCAATATCAGTAACCAAAGTACCTAAATATCTCAAGAAGGAATCACTGGAAGCTCCGGTATCATTTGAGTGAGTGAAACTATTGCTGAAGTAATCAATTGTTGCTTGGGATATTTGGTCAGTATTGTCTAACCATCTGCCAGTAGAGTCTTTAATCCTAAGGATTTGAGCATGTCTTCTTCTCCCATTGGAGTTAGTTTCACCTTTGTCTGCCTACTTGACTCTAGCTTTTTGCCTCAAAATGGAATCTTGAAGCTTCAGCCATTTTATGTAATCAGCCTGAGATTTGTGAAAAAGGATTCTATTGTGATCGGGGTTATTCATTACATATTGCTTCTCCATTAACCTGTTATGTTCCTCCTTTTGTTTGACAATATCAAAAATGTCTCCGATGCATTCTTTGGACCATTTGCTAAGAGCTTTAGAAAGGTTTTTGAGTTTATTTTGTAATCTCCACATTGGGTTTCCTGTGATCTCACTGTCCCAAACTTCCTTGACCACATTTACAAAACCTTCTTGTTCTGTCCAAAAATTCAAGAAATCAAATATTTAATGTGGGTGGCCTTGTCCAAATTCCTCATGTGATTCTTCGACTATGTTGTCCATATCCATATCATTGATGTGATTTTGTTCAAGCTGTTGAAAGTTACCTATTCTCAAAGGTATCAAATTTACTATAAGTTTCCCATTAATATCTTTGAAATTATTACTCCCAGGTAGAGTAACATGTTATCCTGAGTCCGACATATCTTCCACTAGGTTGGTGCTTCTTTGAGAACTGGTTTGTATCTCCCTATTGCTAATGTTGTGTTCTTGAATTCTTGTGGTGTTGTGTACAACCTTCTCATTGTCGGAGATGTGATGCATTTCTGGAATCTTAGTAGTATCTTTTTCAATGTTTAAATACTTTGGTATCTTTCCTTTCCCTTCCTTCTTTGCTTTAGTACTCTTCTTGTTCCACAATCTACATTTCATTGCCTGAATGGATTTTCATACAATAGAAGTTTTCTTCTTCTTATTTTTTTTCGTTCTTCTTATAACTGGAAATCTTCTAAAGTAAATCCTGAGAACTCTCTAAAGGCACATGTTCAGAAATCCTGAGATCCCCAAGTATTCTCTATGCTATTCCTGGTCTTTTGTTCGTTTGTCCTCCAGTTTGAGTTTTTTTGTTATCAATATTGTGCTTCTGGGGTTCTCTTTGTTTGGCTTTGTGCTTTTGGTGTTGGTTTGTCTTATCCCCTCTAGACTTAGAATTCTCAACCTTTGAACTTATCCTTTTGGCTTGTGTAGGAGTAGTAGGAATATTGGCAGACTTTGTCACATTAACATTGGTAGGATTAACCTCTAAACTTATCACTTTGGCAGTACAAATTTTTTCAACTTTTGGTACTTAAACTTTTGAAGTAGATGCAATAGAGTTGTCAATGTTATTGGGTAAAGTAGCATTAAAATCAGCAACATTAATCCCTTTAGCCATTTTGGTCCCATTATCTGTAGAAACCGTAGCATTCTTCTTAATAGCATTTTCCTTGTTCTTTAACTCTTTTTCCCTCTCTAGTGCTCTACATTGAATGATTAAATGCCCCAAAAGTTTACAATGTTTACAATACTTGGGGACGCCCTCATATTTAAAATTTTGATAGAAACCTTTTAGCGGGTTATCGGTATCCTCTTGCCTAACCCAAACAGATCTAAGTTTTGGCTTAGTGAGGTCCACTTCAATCCTCACTTTTGCCATACCAAGTCTATTACGAAAATCAGTAGCAATATCGAGAGATAAAAGGGTTGCCTACAGGGGATACAATTTGTCTCACATAATACCATGTATGACAGTGGTATGGTAAACCTGGTAATAAGACCCACACTGGAACAATAGGAGAGTCTTCATCGGGGGTTCATTTTTGAAGCCACATAACAATACCATCTATTTCAATTGACCTGTTGAACCATACTATTTTACAATCAACATCATTTGTGACATCAAAATCATATGCACCTATTTTGACGATCCTTTAAGAGATATCTTTTCAGTGAAGATTGAGTGAATGTGTTCTATGTTAGGCTTGTTCAAACAAACTTTCCAATAATCATGTATCAACACTCCTCAGCTAGTAGTCACTCGATTTGAAGATTACATCAGGCATACTATTGTGAGTCGTGATTCGTTCTTTGACATTTGGGTCTCCAATTTTTGATGCCCTAGGATCTGGCTTCGATGGAGCAATGATTGTAAAAGCAAATTCTAGTTTTGATTCAATTCTTTCCTTGGGGTGGTTCACAGGTACCTTAGCATGTTGGCTTATAAAAGAAGCCAAACTCTCTCTGTACTACACTTCTATTAACTTATATATAATAGTCGGGTTTCTGCTTATTTTGGGTGATTGATGCCCACGCACCACCTCATGGCCTCGCCGGATGGTCCCTCCATGGCGCGTCTGATAGCAAATAACAACTATTGCAAGGAATCAAATGACCTAAATGACTAGACACTTTTGGGACATTTTCTGATATTAAGATAAACAGTGACCACTACAACTAATAGAAATAAATTGGACTAATACACTACTGAGCTCCCATGTCGAAATGGAACTTGTAGCAAGAAAGAAAAGGAGAATAGAATTAGTGAGAGTTGGAGAAGAAGAAAAGAAAGAAGGGAGAGAGAATCAGAGGAAGAGGTGAGGAAGTTACCAATGAAATCATGCTCTTCTCTGTCCTGTTAGATGCGGTTATAACCGCATTACAACAACAACTCTTCTGACATACGATCCTGTCCCTGGCAGCTCATTAATCTAAAACTAGTATCAGCCTTAGAAGCCAAGTTAGTTGTTTATTTCCTACTCCCTTGAATTCGATTACGAACCCCCACTTCCACAAAAAATTTCTTTTATTACAGTTCATGAAAAATTGTGGGTAGATGGTCCATATTTCATATTTAACCACACATAAGGAAATGGAGGGTGGGTGGTTGCATGGTGGACGATAAAGGGTTAACGGAATTCCACCTGTAGGAAATATAGAAGGAGAATATATCTTTAGAGAATGCTCAAGTTTTATATAGGATACTTAAGGCCCCTTGAGATGATTAAAATCATCAATTACATCTCTATTTGTAGTAGTAAAGCGTAAAACCAAAGGCCTTGCACAAATAACTAGATACATGTATAACAATTAACTAGATACATGTATTACAAACTCCTAAGGACTTCTTGAAAAACTAAGAGACAATTTCGGAAGACTAAACATTAATATGGATGCATTAATTCCAACACTCCCCCTTAATGCATTTTCTTGACAACTCCAATGCATTCTCGAAGATAGCAATTTTTTTTATCTAGGAAGTGCTGGTGAAGATGTCAGCAAGTTGTTCTGCTGTCTGGCAATAATGCAATTGAATTTCGCCTTTCTCTTGTGCTTCTAAGATAAAATGATACTTGATGGAAGTATGCTTTGATCTTACATGGTTGACTGGATTCTTGACAATTACAATTCTTGAACAAAAAATCCTTGAGGTTACTCAACATAAATCTCTTAATCATGTTTTCCATTAAGAAATGCAGATTTAACATCAAGTTGAAATATCTTCCATTTCGTTTGTGCAGTAACAACAATTACGGTTCTAACTCAAGACGAGCAACTAGAGAGAAAGCTTCATAAAAATCAATACCTAATTTTTTGCGTGAAGCCTCTAGCAACCAACCTTGCTTTGTGCTTTTGAATATCTCCTTCCAGATTGAGTTTGATTTTGTAAATCCATTTTAGACTTACAACTTCTCTTTCTTTGGGTATAGCCACAAACTTCCAAGTATTATTATTTTTTTCAATCATCCAAATTTCTTCTGCCGTGGATTTCTTCCAAACATCATGCTTTATTGGCTCCTCATAATTTTCTAGCTCAACACCAGCAAAGTTACAACTCTAATAAATGTCACCCAACATTTTTGTTCCTCTTGGAGGCGGTTCTTCATCATCTGAATCTCGAATTTCTCCCCCTTGAGGGACATCTTCTTCTTCCTCATCCTCTTCTTGATTTGACACATCTAAAGATATGATAGAAGTATTCTCTATCTTTTTATCCTTCCAATTCCATGCTATTTTTTCATCAAAAATGACATCTCTACTAACAACAAGTTTGGTAGTTTTGACATCGAAAAGCCTATAGCCTTTTGTCATATCACTATAACCGAGAAATATACATTTTTGACTTTTTTTCATCCAATTTTGTTCTTTTCTCAGCAGGTATATGAGCATAACAAATACACCCAAAAATTTTAAAATGACTTACAAAAGGTTTCATTCCACTCCAAGCTTGAACTAGTGTTTTGTCCTTCAATTCCTTTGTCGGGCACCTGTTGAGGATGTGCACCACTGTATGTACTGCTTCTGCCCAAAAATATTTTGGCAGCCCTTTCTCATTTATCATAGTTCTGGCCATTTCAACAATTATTCTATTTCTTCTTTCAGATACACCATTTTGTTGAGGAGTGTACCCTGCTATAAGTTGCTTCTGAATGCCTTCATTTTTGCAGTATTCTTCAAATTCTCGACTGGTGCATTCACCTCCTCTATCACTGTGAATGGTTTTGATGCTCCAACCTTTTTGCTTCTTAACAAGGGCTTTAAATTTCTTGAATGTAGCATATGCTTCTGACTTTTCTTTCAAGAAATAAACCCAAGTCATTCTTGAAAAGTCATCGATAAAGATTAGAAAGTACCTATGACTTCCAAGAGATGGAGTCTTCATTGGTCCGCAAATATCGGTATGGATTAGTTCCAAAAGTACACTTGTGCTCCAAGACGTCTCTTTTCGAAAAGACTTTCTATGTTGGTTTCCCATTATACAACTTTCACATGGATCCACCTCAGTGTGTATCTCAGGAAGGCCTTGCACCATGTCTTTTTACTTGAGAAGCTTCAAACTATGAAAATTCAAGTGACAAAATCTTTTGTTCCAAACCCATGAATCATCTACAACTTCATTTTTAAATGCATTGTAATGAAATTGTGAAGAATTTTTTTTTTATCATCCCCACTTCAAAAATGGCTTCATTTGGTTTAATTTTTTATCATAAATCTTGCAATAATTATCTCTAAACACAAGAGAATAACCATTTTTCATGAGTTGACCAATACTAAGCAAATTATTTTCCAAGTCAGGAACATAAAGAACAACATGAATTTGCTTACCACTCCCTTTTATGTTGATTGAAATAGTACATTTACCTTTTGCATCAACTAAGGCTCCATTCCCCATTCTCACTTTAGTAGTGATGCTACTATTGATTGAGAGGAAAGTATTTTCATCTCCATTCATGTCATTGCTACAACCACTATTAACATATCATTTATTACTTTTTGTTGAAGCAACAGATTGAGAAGCAAAGAAAAGGTTTTCTTCCCTTTCTTCCTCCCGTTTTTCACAAAAAATTTCTCTCTCCCGTTGCCTGTGCCAACAATCCTTCTCAATGTGGCCAAACTTTTTACAAAAATTACATTAGGGCTTGCCTTTATGCCAAAAAATCTCTGCATTGTGATTAGTCCTTTTGCAAATTATACAAACAAGACTACTACTTTTCTCACCTTTATCTTCAACCTTTTTAGAAGAATAATCACAATCCTGCTTTTTTTTTGGATTGTAATTCTTCTTTTGTTGATTTATTGAGAAATTTTGAGAATTCTCATTGGTTCTAGATTGGAAAGCCATTTCTTTGCGTTGATCTTCACAAAAAATCTTCACTTCTCGTTTGCACGAAATGATCCAACTAGATCTTTGATGGAAAGCTTAGAAAGATCTTTTGTTACCTCACTGTAGCAACAATATACTCATATTTCTCTAATACACTAATTAGAATCTTTTCCACAACTTATTGGTCATAAATTGTGTCAAAATGGTTTCTCATTTCATTGACGATATTCATGACTCTTGTGTAATGTTCATCTATTTTATTAGATTCTATCATCTTCAAATTTTGAAACTCTCTTCTAAGAATTTGAAGATTTATAGTGCGTACCTTTTCATCACCATACACCTCAATTTCCAGAGACTCCCAAGTTTGTTTTGCAGTCTCACAAGTTTTAATATTTGCAAAATATGCTCTTGAGACTCCCATTTGGATTTTGCTCAAGGCTTTTGCATCTTGACGATACTTAGCCTCAAGATTTTTCATCTCTGCTGCTGTAAGTTTACCATTATTTTCTGGCTCTTCAAAGCCATTTGCAACAATAGTCCACCAACCTTCAACTTTCAACCGTGTTCTCATTCTTATCTTCCAGTATTTAAATTCAGTTCCATAAAAAAATGGAGTAAGAATAACTGAAGAATCAACACCTTCATTTGTTTTGGATGCCATATTTTTTTTTCACCTAACCCCAGATTAAGAATGAAAGCCTGCTCTGATACCAATTTGTAGGAAATATAGAAGGAGGATATATCTTTAGAGAATGCTCAAATTTTATATAAGAGACTTTAGGCCACTTGAGATGATTATAATCATCAATTACATCTCTATTTATAGTAGTAAAGTGTGGAACCAAAGGTCTTGCACAAATAACTAGATGCATATATCACAATTAACTAGATGCATGTATTACAAACTGTTAAAGGACTTCTTGAAAAACTAAGAGACGATTATGGAAGACTAAACATTAATGTGGATGCATTAATTCTAACACCACCACTCCTTTGGGGAGTAGTTGAATAGTTATAGAGCAAAAAGGTAAAAGAATTTATACCTTATTAAGAAGCTATATTCAAGAGGTAGTATAGGACTTCTTAGATTATTACATATATATGCTTTTCTTTTTAAATATCCTTCCAACTAAAACATTTTGACATAGTAACTTATCAAACCAAAATATGCATCTCATTCTGCAAACTAAATAATTTTAAAGACAACAATATTTGTTAAGAAAAATTCATTCAAAAAAACATATGGTTTGCAGATCTTTCCCAAAGACATATGATATTTATCAGTCAGAGATTCTACTGAAGTTGAGGCCTCCCCATTAGTCCTTCATGGTGGTTCATTGTAATGCTCCAAATATCCAAAATATGACCAAGCCATTCGTTAAATGCATATAGACTCCAAATTCGATGATTTCTAATATTGGATATATTGAAAATAATTTCTTAATATGGGAAGGTATTTTGATGTGAATTAAGGTTATAAGGAACTCCTAGAGTATTAAGATTTTGTGGCCTTATAGCAAGAAAATTAATGATCGTGAAGCCTTTGTCCCCAATTAGCATCCATTCTACTAAATTTCTTGGATATAGTTGCCTGTACATTAAACAAGATTTTATTAGTAATTCTGAAAAGAGATGTATTTCTGTTATCATACCTTTTTGCATTTCTTGCTTTCCAAATTTCCCAGAGGGTGAAACAAGGAATGAGTTGGAGCAACAACTTGTGTACTTTTTTTTTTTTTGCAGTAGACTGCCACAATAGTCCAAAGTGCCCTAGACAATGTTGGAATTTTGAACTATTCCAAGAGGGCTGGCCATATGATTCCAAACTTTCCTTGCTAAATCACTAGTGGTGAACAGTTGGTCTAGTGTCTCCAGTTGAGAGATAGTGCAACAAGTACATCTAGTATCCACATGAATACCAAATATCATAATGATATTATCGATAGGAAGTTTCCTTTTAATGACTCTCCACATGAAGAAAGATATCTTAAAAGGAATTCATTTTCCCCAAATTTGATTAAAAATGGGATTTTTCTATTGTCTCTGTCGAAGAAAATACCAAGCAGAAGAGCAAGAAAAATTTCCATCAGTAGTAGGAGTCCAAATGCAATGATCTTTCTCCTCCATATTTCCAATGTCCACTTGAATCACCTGTTGAACTAGTTGATCAGAAAGAATGTGTCGGAGAGAGTCTTGACCCAGAAGAAATTGGAGAAATAATCTTTAATTTGATAAAGGATAGTCTTGGGGGGGTTCAATTTGAATTTTGAATTTTAGTTAGGTTATTTGAATTGTTGAGATATTTTAGGTTGTTTTAAATTTAAACTTATGCATATTATGTTTTTTCATTGCTTTATAAAGCCCCTCAATGCTTAAAAAAATTAATGGAATAAATTAAAAGCCATTGAAAATCATTTCAATCTATTTAGAGATATCAATCCTTTTGTGCAGGCCCATTTTTTTTAAAACAACAATAGTAGTATCAAGAGCTTTATTGATCTTACGGGATCTATGAAATCTTCTAAAGAACTACCATACTACTTTTAACCCGCAAGGGCTATTTTACAATAATCTTTTTAATGCATCAAGGCTATTCATTTTAACCCGTCAGGGTTACTATGTTCAACCCGTGCTTTATTTTTAGCACACGAGCTTTTCTAATCCAATTTTTAACTAAAAATAATGGCAAACAACAATCTCTTTTTGAATTCCCCAAAAACTTTTATAGGCTAAAACTATCAAATTTGGTCTATGAGAATAAAACCATATTTTGAAACTTGTGTGATATGTGATGTTGTAAACGAAGAAAAATCTTTACAACAATATTTTTGCAAATAGATTAAAACTTTCTAATAAATTTCTACACAAGACAATGTCATGTAAGGTGTTTTTGAAGCACAAAATCAAAAGAAGAAAAAGAAAAGTGAAGAAATTTTGCAAGTTCAAAAATAATGAAAAGAATACAGAATCAACTACCAAAGCAAATATTGAGGAGTATCTTTTCAATTGCAGTAACTAAAGCAAAGGAGGAGTGTTTAAGTTTGCTTCTGGTTACTGCAGTAACTTTTACTAAAATAAGTTGTTTAATTTAAGATGAATTTGAATTTTGAATTTTGAATTTTATTTAGGTTGTTTGAATTGTTGAGATATTTTAGGTTGTTTTAAATTTCAAATTATGCAGATTATATTTTTTGTTGGCTATATAGAGCCCCTCAATGCTTAAGAAAATTATTGAAATAAATTGAAAGATATTGAAAGTCATTTCAATCCATTGAGAGTCATTTCAATCTTTTTGTCCTGCCCTTTTTATTCAAGAAAAAAAAACACCAATATGTCCATATTTTGATCTTCCTATTCATTTTGAAATTCACATCCTTATAAGTAATGAATCAACTCTTGTCATTGTAAATCTCTTGACTTGATGCCTCCTGATACATCCTAAATAGCATTATGATCAATTTAATAGAGTGTTTGTCGATAGAAGAAAAAGGACTAAATCATCAACAAAGCATAGGTGATTCACTTGAGGTCCATTTTTGCTCATGGTAAAACCTTTGAAATCCACTATGTTATTCAGATGATTGAGAGCTTTGGAGAGGTCTTTAAGACCAATAATAAGTAAAGTAGCAGACAAAGGATCGCCTTGTTTGAGACCTCTAGAAGAACTAAAGAAGCCATGTCTTGACCCATTAACAATTACAGAATACCAATTGTTTGAAATGATTCTATATATGAGTTCTATAAAACGTTCTATGAAGCCAAGCTTTCTTAGGACAGACATAAGTAAAACCCAAGAAACTTTATTGTAAGCCTTTGACATAATTAATTTCATAACCAAGTTCCCGCCAACTTTACCCCCTTCTTATGTCATGGACAATTTCTTGCGCCAAAAGAATGTTTTCAATAATTAGCCTTCCCTTGATAAAACCGGATTGGTTTTGGAGATAGGTTTAGGAAGGATATCGCCAAGTCTCAAGGAAAGAATTTTGGAGAGGAATTTGTTGGTAAAATGACTCAAGCTTATAGGCCTGAGTTGTGAAAAATGATCAGGAGCCTTTACTTTTGGAACTAAAACCAAGCACGAGTGGGAAAAGAGCCTAGTTAAATTAGCTCCAGTGAAAAAAGCTTGCACATAGTCAGTAATGTCTTGCTTGACAGTGTTCCAATCAAACTGAAAAAAATACCATTATATCCGCCTGGACTTGCACAACTGTTAGGATCCATGGAGAAAACCGCAGCCTTAATCTCCTCCTCGGTAGGAATAACTTCCAGAGAGTAATTGTCAATATCAGTAACGAAAGTATCTAAATATCTCAAGAAGGAACCACTGGAAGCTATCAGTAACGAAAGTATCTAAATATCTCAAGAAGGAACCACTGGAAGCTACGACATCATTTGAGCGAGTGAAAATATTACTGAAGTGATCAATTGCTGCTTGGGATATTTGGTTAGTATCGTCTAACCATTTGCCAGTAGAGTCCTTAATCCTAAGGAATTAAGCGTGTCTTCTGCTCCCTCTGATGACACTATAGAAATATTTTGAGTTAGTTTCACCTCTCTTCGATCCGCCCACTTGACTCTAGCTTTTTGGTTCAGAATGGAATCTTCAAGCTTCAGCCATTTAATGTAATCGACCTGAGATTTGTGGAAAAGGATTCTATTGTGATCGGGGTTATTCATTTCATATTGCTTCTCCATTAACCTGTTATGTTCCTCCTTTTGTTTGACAATATCAAAAACATCTCCAATGCATTCTTTGGACCATTTTCTAAGAGCTTTAGAAAGGTTTTTGATTTTATTTTTGAAGATTTTAAAAACCTGTTTAAGCTAAATAACACAAAGGGAAATCAAAGATTGCTGTTAAAACAAAAAAGACGAGAGAGAGAAAAAAAGAATGGAAGCAGAAGAAGAAGAATTTTATTAATGCTTCAGATTAGATATATAAGAGCCTAGAATGAAAAGTAAAAAAATAATAACACATGATCTAGCAGTTCACTTAACAACTCCTAAATAATAGGAAAGCATGACTAACAACTAATTGACTAAGTCTTACTTAAAACATAGGCAGTAAGATTAAATTTACTGCAGTTCAAAAGAAGATTCCTAACACTCCTCCTTGCTTTGGATACTGCAAACTCCAATTTTCTGTCTAAGAAGCTCGAATTTGTTGATCGGTAAAGGCTTAGTAAAAAGATCTGCTAGCTTGTTTTCAGACTTGCAGTAGACTAGAGTAACTTCTCCCCTTTGCTACACTTCTCTCAGGAAATAGAATTTGATGTTGAAATGCTTGGTCTTCTTGTGAAACACCAGATTGTTTGAGATTGCAATAGCTGCATGGTTGTCGACAAGAATGATACTACTTTCCTTCTGTTCCAAATGTAAATCATACATGATCTTTCTAAGCCACAAGCCTTGGTTTACTGCTCCTATTGCTGCTATGAATTCAACTTCTGCAGTTGATTGTGCTACAATTTCCTATTTCTTAGATGAGCATGAGAATATTCCTGAACCTAGGCTGAAACAATGGCTAGAGGTACTTCTCATATCATCTGCGGATCCAGCCCAATCACTATATGAGAATCCAAGTAACTTGAAGTTTGGACACTTCTCAAACTTTACACCATAGTCAATAGTACCTTTGATATATCTTAATATTCTTTTTGCTGCTCTTATATGCATTTCACTTGCACAGTGCATAAAACGAGATAAGAGACTTACAACAAATAAAATATCAGGCCTTGTTGCAGTGAGATACATTAAGCATCCAATCAAGCTTCTATAATAACCTTCATCAACTTTGTCGGCTCCATCTTCTTTACAGAGCTTCTCTTTTTGATTCATCGGCGTGCTCATCGACTTTCATTCCTCCATTTGAAATTTCCTTTGCATATTTCTTCTGGCGAATGAACACTTCACTTTTTCTTTGCTTGATCTCCATTCCAAGAAAATAGGTCATAAGACCAAGATTCGTCATTTCAAAAACTTGCATCATTTCTTCTTTAAACTCCTCAACCAACCTTGTATTATTTCCTATTACCAGAAAATCATCAACATAAAGCGACATAATAAGTATATCAGTGTCTTTATGTTTTACATACAAAGAGGATTCATATAACCTTTTTTCAAAGCCCAAGCTTAACAGATGATCATCTATCCTACTTTACCAATCTCTCGGTGCTTGCTTTAGGCCATACAGAGCCTTTTTTAGCAGATAGACTTTGTCTTCATCACCGTGTTTCACAAATCCTAATAGTTGCTCGACATATATTTCCTCCTCCAGTATGCCATTTAAGAAGGCTGATTTGACATCGAGTTGGAACACCTTCCATTCCATTTGTGCTGCTATTGCCAGTAGCAATCTGATTGTGTCTAAT
Source organism: Solanum acaule (assembly GCA_036250505.1). Lineage (NCBI taxonomy): Eukaryota > Viridiplantae > Streptophyta > Magnoliopsida > Solanales > Solanaceae > Solanum > Solanum acaule. Next base: position 6,153 of record JAJOOR010001489.1, on the reverse strand, counting down.
CTTGCAACAGGAGAAAAAGTGTCAGAGTAATCAACACCATAAATTTGTGCGTACCCTATAACTACAAGCCTTGCCTTGTATTTGTTGCTGGAACTATCTACATTTAACTTTGTTCTGAAGACCCATCTCACACCAATGACTTTTCTATCTTCAGGTTTGTCGACCAGCACCCAAGTTTTATTTTTCTCAATCATAAAGATCTCCTCCTCCATTGCTCTCTTCCATTTTGGGTCTTGAAAAGCTTCTACGGGACCAGCAGGTTCATAGATGGCGACGCTACACTGCTGATAGATATCTGACAACAATATTCTCCCCTTAACTGGATGATCATCTTCTAGTTCTTGCTGCCAGTGTTCTATTTTTTGCTCTTCAGGAAGGCTGATGTTTGCTTTTAGAGAGCGTTTTCCTGATTTCTGAGAGTTCTTCCAGTCCCACTGTTCATTCTCACTAAAATGAACATCTCTTATAATTGTCATCTTTCCTGTTTGAAGATGATAAACCTTGTAGGCTTTAGAAACTCCACTATAACCTACATGGATGCCTATGATTGCCTTCTTGTCAAGTTTGTCACGTTTAACCTGAGGAACATGAACAAAACAGACACAACCAAACACTTTAAGAAAACCTAGTGAAGGCTTAAACCCGTACCAAGCTTCAAATGGTGTTTTATCCTTCAAAGCTTTCGTTGTAAGTCAATTCTGCATAAAAACTTTGGTATTTGCTGCCTCTGGCCAAAATATATTAGGCAACTCCTTTTCATGCGACAGACATCTGGCCATCTCCATTATCCATCTATTTCTTCTTTCACTAACACCATTTTGTTCTGGTGTGTATGGTGTTGTAAGCTGATGCACCATGCCGGCCTCCTCACATAATGAATCAAATTTCAATCAAATTTCATTGAAGTGTATTCCTCCCCATTACCAGACCTCAAAGCTTGAATCTTATAATTACTTTGATTTTCCACCAAATTCTTGAATTTCCAGAATACACCAACAACTTCTGACTTACATTTCAAGAAAAGAATCCAACACATTCTTGTAAAATCGTTAATGAAAAGAACATAATAGACACTACCTTGTAGTGATGGAGTTCTTTCAGGCCCTGCGACATTAGTGTGAACTAGTTGTAGCTTTTGTGAGGCTCTCCAGGTTGATTTTGGAAATGGCTTTATGTGTTGCTTACCAAATTGGCAGGCATGACATTTAGTGGAATTTGCTTCCAGATCAGGTAAGCTCTCCACCATCTTCAACTTTTGCATCTTGACAAGCCCTTGATAATGATAGTGCCCGAGTCTCTTATGCCATAACTCAGCGACATTTTCTTTTGTTGAATACAACTTCTGCTCTTCCTCAAATGGATCTAATGAGAAACTTTTTCCTCTCATTTTGACTTTAAACAAGTCATACCTTGAGGGATCCTTGATCAGGCAATATTTATCTTCAAAATAAAGTTTGAAACATTTTTCTAGCAATTGACCAACACTTAACAAGTTTCGGTCTAAGTCTGGTACATAAAGAACATTTGTTGTTGTTTTTGTACCTGCTTGTCTCTCAACTGCAATAGTGCCCATTCCTTTTATTGGAATGTGACCACCATGGCCTATTCGAACATTTGCAACTTAAGTAGGCTTCAATTCTTTGAAGAGTTTTTTATCATGAGTCATGTGATTTGTGCATATGCTATTAATCAACCACGACTCGCTAGAAACATTCCTTGCAAAACAAGATGCAACAAATAGTTGATCCTCCTCCTGTTGCTGACTTTTGTTCTTACAAATGATTGCTTCATGTCCAAACTGATTACACTTACTACACTTAGCTTCAGGCCTTCTCCAACACTTGAAAGGTGCGTGTTTGATCTTGCTGCAATGATTACAAGGAGGGTAGTTTCCTTTGAAGCTACCTGTTTTGTTTTTGTTGTTGCGTCCTGCACCTTCTCCATCTGTTGGTTGGTACTTCTTGTTCTTCTTTTTCTTATATCATCTATCATCTTGATGCTTGGCAGGTAAAGCTCCTTCAACAGCTCCTTCTTGTTTCATAACACATCGTTGCTCGTGTGCTTGAAAGGCACTTAAGAGCTCTGTTAGTGTAATACTGGACAAGTCCTTACTATTTTCTAAGGTTGTAATGGTCGCCTCAAATCTTTCAGGTACCGTTACAAGGATTTTCTCAACGATCCTTAAATTGTTAAAAGTAGAACCCAACAATCTGACGTGATTGGCAATGTTAAGAAGTCAGTCCGTGTATTCCTTTATGGTTTCACTGTCCTTCATCTTTTGTAGCTCAAACTCACGTACAAAATTCAGCACTTGCATCCCTCGAATTCTATCATCTCCTTCATACTCAGTCTTAAGATAATCCCATACCTCTTTTGCCGACTTTAGAGACATGATACGAGTGAAGACAGTGGATGAAACTGCAGCAAATAAACATGCTTTTGCCTTTGATTTCCTAATTTTCCTATCCTGGTGATTTTTAATTTGCGCCATCATGGGATTATTTGGCAAGGGAGCAATGATATATTCATGTTCTACAGACTCCCAGAGATCCAAAGCTTCTAGATATGCCTGCATTCTAACAACCCAGATTCGATAACTTTCTCCACCAAAAGTTGGTGGTGCCATTGAAGAAAAACTTGCTTCTCTGTTCATGGTATTCACAAAATCTGATTGGCGCACACACACAAGTCCCTTAAGAAATAAAGCTCCTGATACCAATTGAAGGTTTTAAAACCCTGTTTAAGCTAAATAACAGAAAGGGAAATCAAAGAATGCGATTAAAACAAAAAAGATGAGAGAGAGAAAAAAAGAATGGAAGCAGAAGAAGAAGAATTTTATTAATGCTTCAGATTAGATATATAAGAGCGTAGAATGAAAAGTAAAAAAATAATAACACACGATCTAGTAGTTCACTTAACAACTCCTAAATAATAGGAAAGCATGACTAACAACTAATTGACTAAGTCTTACTTAAAACATAGGCAGTAAAATTAAATTTACTGCAGTTCAAAAGCAGATTCCTAACAATTTTGTAATCTCCATATTTCCCGTGATCTCATTATCCCAAACTTCCTTGACCACATCTATAAAACCTTCTCATTCTGTCCAAGAATTCAAGAACTTAAAATATTTAATGTGGGTGGCCTCATCTTGTGCACCTTGAAGCAATAAAATATTATGATCAGAGCCGGTCTTATGAAGATGATGAATTCTGGTAGGGAAATTTGGAGGCACATGCATCATTAATAATAACTCTGTTAAGTCTCTTACTGATTCTCCACCTCATTCTCCTACCATTACAACAAGTGTAAGCACTTCCAATGAATTGAGTGTCCATAAGAAATACACATCTTTATTTCGTCCTTGTTGAAGTTGCTCGAATACTGTGAATTCCTTCTGAGGGATGGGATCATTATGTTAAGCTTGGGTGGCCTCCTTTGCCTAATCAGTCCTCTACTCTAGCCATCTCTCGAAAATTCTCTTCTAAGCCTATTATGACTCATCATCGGTGTGTTGAGAAGAATGAGATGTCTCCCTTACATCAATTGTACTTTTATGTTGTTTACAAGATAATCCTACAGAGGAAACAAAGACGTAGGCGAAGTTTCTTGATCTCACCATCATGGAGCTACTGGACATAGAGGTCCCAATTGACTTACCCTCTCTGATTATCAAACATATGCACAGGGTTCTTAATCAGGATAAAAATGGGCATGCACTTCCATATGGATGCTGGATGGCTTCCATATTTGAGACCTTTGATGTGCCAGTTCATGTATGGCATTCTCAAACTGTTAAGGATGTGGTGGGTCAAGTGAATCACATGGCTCTCCCAACTTTTATGAGGCGTCTTGACATACCTCTTCTGCGCTTGCAGTATCAGCTTACTCAGAGGGAAAATGAACTAGCTTCTATGACGACTGCTCATCAAATGGAAAGGGAGAATTGGGAAGCTAGAGTAGTTACGCTTCAAAATGAATTCGCTCAGGAGAGGACTGCCAATATCGCTACTCTGTGCCACCTGACTCAAGTGGTAGCTACTCAAACTCCCACCTTAGCCCCTTGAACTCTTCCTTCCTTTTGGTCTCCATGATCCACTCTGTTATTTTGTGCTTTTGGCTATGTGTGTACTCTCTCTTTAAGACATTTATTACTTTTGGTTGTTTTCTATGGAATGTTTTGTATCTTCGTACACTAATTTTGTTTTTAGTAATATTATCTATGTTAATCACTGTTATTAGCTGACTTTGTAATGATCTTGATGACCATTTAAAATGGTGCAGATTAGTTATTATTCCTTCATACGGTTATCTACTTATTAATTCTGTCACGCCCCGAGCCTACACCCTGGGAGGGACCGGTACTCGGAGACCATTTCTGGCCCCAAGCGAACCCTTCGCCTGGCTTTCTTAACTCAGCGGAAACCTAACTCCACAGAATAACTCAATACAATGAAAGGTCATAAAACAACTCAACAGATAAAATCTGGCCAAAAGGCAACTCGAGTCTCAAAATAGAATATTTACATATATACATAGATGAGAGACTCAATACTAACTGACTGATTGTCTATGAAGCCTCTATAACAATGAGATGGATGTTGGGACAGACCCCGCAATATCCTAATAAAGCAAAACTTAAGAAAACAAAATAATCGAGTCCTCCGGAATGCAAGGAGGCACACCACTGACCCTGGAGTGCTAAGCTGGATCAATGGCGGGCTGGATGCTGATCCTGGGTACCTGTGTCTGCATCATAATAACATGCAGGTTAACTGACATCAGTACATGGAATGTATGATTATGCGAGCTGGAAAGCTAAACCACAACTCAAGCCTGAAAGGAGTATAGGAAAATACTTACCTTGGCTCTGTTTGACTCATGAATAACCGAACTCAATATAAAGCAATAAGACACATGCAATTAATAAATAGCTTCTAAAACAGTGTAAACAACTTAGCTCGTTAATGATAAAACAATAACAAACTTAACTTTACTTATATAAAAGTAATATAACTTTTGTGGGAGATTCTTTAACCGACAACCACCACTATGAGCCCTAGTGATGATACAACATTTTACCTCACGTTGCCCAAGGACCGTCCTATACCTTGCCATGACATAAGACCTTACTTTACTTAATGGATCCACTAGATTAATCTTATGTGATCATCTAAAAAGAATGACCCGTCAAGTCCCATGTTGGCTACATGGTTCTTATGGAGAGTTGTGTAAATGTGAACTCGGTTCCCCAATTCGGTGCTCAATACTACTCCCAAAAATACTTTGGCTCATAAGTGTTTTTAAACACACATTTCTTTAGTTTGAGATAATTGCTCAAAACTTAGCTTAAAATCTCTTTTGGAATCAATGTTCCCTTTCATGCTCAAATGTGAAAACATTTAAAAACTTCTTTGGGAATACTTAGTTCCCTAATGACTTTTGAGAAATGAACTTGACTCTATACTCTTTGCTTAACTTGAAACTCGATACTCTCTACGTAACTTGAAACTCGATACCCTTTACTTGACTTGAAGCTTGAGCCTTCAAATGAAGTTAAAACGTTCAATAAAGATTCTTTGAAAAACTTTAAAGACTTGCTTCTTAACTTCTAGTCTTGACTCTAACTTCACTTGACTTGATCCTAACTCGCCTTGAATTGGATTATGGATTCAAGGTATATGATCTCATGTTTATGGAAAAGTTCTTGATGTTTAGAAGTACCTTGGAGTGTTGGAAACAACTATGAAACATAGGTACATTACCAAGGAACATGCATGAAAAAAAGGGGAGAGAACTGCCAATATCGCTACTCTGTGCCACCTGACTCAGGTGCTAGCTACTCAAACTCCCACCTTAGCCCCTTGAACTCTTCCTTCCTTTTGGTCTCCATGATCCACTCTATTATTTTTGTGCTTTTGGCTATGTGTGTACTCTCTCTTTAGGACATTTATTACTTTTGGTTGTTTTCTATGGTATGTTTTGTATCTTCGTACACTAATTTCGTTTTTAGTAATATTATCTATGTTAATCACTTTTATTAGCTTACTTTGTTATGATCTTGATGACCATTTAAAATGGTGCAGATTAGTTATTATTCCTTCATACGGTTATCTACTTATTAATTCTGTCACGCCCCGAGCCTACACCCTG